>NIVC01004390.1:0-47486 GCA_002269645.1 Macrostomum lignano
CTGCTTCTGCTGCTTCTGCTTCTGCTTCTGATTCTGCTGCTTCTGCTTCTGCTTCTGCTTCTGCTGCTTGTGCTTCTGCTTCTGCTGCTTCTGCTTCTGCTGCTGACAGTTTCTGTTTTTACTACTGCTGCTGTTGCAGTTCATCTGCTAGCGCTGCTGTTACTGATGCTGCTTACCGAGTCGAGCCATGGCAAGAGTGGCCAGGATCTGCTGTCTGACAGCATGCTGCTGCTGCAGTTTCGGCTGTAGCAGGCAGCCATGCCCGACTCAATCGCGCAGTTTCCATAATTTGTGTCTTCCAGCTCATCAGCGCAGCCGATCGGCCACCGAACCAGCATCTGCTGTCAGTGAGGGTCATCGGCTGCAACGAAATTGTTGCTTTTTATTGACAAAGTTCTCTTGAAACAGTTTATACGCTCTTTACATACTACTGAATAATTCTAATACTAAATGAGTAACCACACTGTACTCTTTCCGGGTAAAAGATCCCCGTCAAGTCATGTACAATAGGAATCAGTCAGTCAGTCAGTCAGTCAGTCAGTCAGTCAGTCAGTCAGTCAGTCAGTCAGTCAGTCAGTCAGTCAGTCAGTCAGTCAGTCAGTCAGTCAGTCAGTCAGTCAGTCAGTCAGTCAGTCAGTCAGTCAGTCAGTCAGTCAGTCAGTCAGTCAGTCAGTCAGTCAGTCAGTCAGTCAGTCAGTCAGTCAGTCAGTCAGTCAGTCAGTCAGTCAGTCAGTCCAGTCAGTCAGTCAGTCAGTCAGTCAGTCAGTCAGTCAGTCAGTCAGTCAGTCAGTCAGTCAGTCAGTCAGTCAGTCAGTCAGTCAGTCAGTCAGTCAGTCAGTCATCAGTCAGTCAGTCAGTCAGTCAGTCAGTCGTCAGTCAGTCAGTCAGTCAGTCAGTCATCAGTCAGTCAGTCAGCAGTCAGTCGTCAGTCAGTCAGTCAGTCAGTCAGTCAGTCAGTCAGTCAGTCAGTCAGTCAGTCAGTCAGTCAGTCAGTCAGTCAGTCAGTCAGTCAGTCAGTCAGTCAGTCAGTCAGTCAGTCAGTCAGTCAGTCAGTCAGTCAGTCAGCAGTCAGTCAGTCAGTCAGTCAGTCAGTCAGTCAGTCAGTCAGTCAGTCAGTCAGTCAGTCAGTCAGTCAGTCAGTCAGTCAGTCAGTCAGTCAGTCAGTCAGTCAGTCAGTCAGTCAGTCAGTCAGTCAGTCAGTCAGTCAGTCAGTCAGTCAGTCAGTCAGTCAGTCAGTCAGTCAGTCAGTCAGTCAGTCAGTCAGTCAGTCAGTCAGTCCAGTCAGTCAGTCAGTCAGTCAGTCAGTCAGTCAGTCAGTCAGTCAGTCAGTCAGTCAGTCAGTCAGTCAGTCAGTCAGTCAGTCAGTCAGTCAGTCAGTCAGTCAGTCAGTCAGTCAGTCAGTCAGTCAGTCAGTCAGTCAGTCAGTCAGTCAGTCAGTCAGTCAGTCAGTCAGTCAGTCAGTCAGTCAAGTCAGTCAGTCAGTCAGTCAGTCAGTCAGTCAGTCAGTCAGTCAGTCAGTCAGTCAGTCAGTCAGTCAGTCAGTCAGTCAGTCAGTCAGTCAGTCAGTCAGTCAGTCAGTCAGTCAGTCAGTCAGTCAGTCAGTCAGTCAGTCAGTCAGTCAGTCAGTCAGTCAGTCAGTCAGTCAGTCAGTCAGTCAGTCAGTCAGTCAGTCAGTCAGTCAGTCAGTCAGTCAGTCAGTCAGTCAGTCAGTCAGTCAGTCAGTCAGTCAGTCAGTCAGTCAGTCAGTCAGTCAGTCAGTCAGTCAGTCAGTCAGTCAGTCAGTCAGTCAGTCAGTCAGTCAGTCAGTCAGTCAGTCAGTCAGTCAGTCAGTCAGTCAGTCAGTCAGTCAGTCAGTCAGTCAGTCAGTCAGTCAGTCAGTCAGTCAGTCAGTCAGTCAGTCAGTCAGTCAGTCAGTCAGTCAGTCAGTCAGTCAGTCAGTCAGTCAGTCAGTCAGTCAGTCAGTCAGTCAGTCAGTCAGTCAGTCAGTCAGTCAGTCAGTCAGTCAGTCAGTCAGTCAGTCAGTCAGTCAGTCAGTCAGTCAGTCAGTCAGTCAGTCAGTCAGTCAGTCAGTCAGTCAGTCAGTCAGTCAGTCAGTCAGTCAGTCAGTCAGTCAGTCAGTCAGTCAGTCAGTCAGTCACGATAAAAGAGACACAAAAGAATGAAAAGCTGCAAGGCAAAGGTACCTGCAGCCACAGTTATCAGAAGCGGAGACTACATATGCCTGGAACTGATAAAGCAAGCCTATATAAAATGACAGTGTATAAAGAAAAGCGCTGAGCGAGCAGAAGGCTTGAAGGGGAAGAAGCTGGAGAGAGATGAGTAGGAACTACAGCCGGCAGGAAACTGCAACAGGCTGTTGACGGCAAATTACCTGGGAGGAGGGGTGATGGCGAGCGAGGCAAAGGAGGCAAAGCAAAAATAGCCGGGCGAGTGGAGTGCAGACCTGCAATTTAATGGGGCCCATGTTTTTGCGTGACGCGAGCTCCCGCCACCGGGCAGCAGAACACCAAAGACTGCACAGTTCGCATCGTCTTTAGATAAATACACAGGAAAATGTTGGAATACTTGAGTATTTCAAGATAATTAGCTAGCTAGTGTCAGCGTAAACAACTCCATTTTTGGCTATGACTCCGTATTGATACGACACTAATTAGTATTTTTAAAGCTGATTTTGGTTTATAGTAGCTATGTGTAACCACTGCGCTTAGCTGCAAATGCCAAAAACTGCAATTATTTGCTACAATATGACTTATATCTACTAAAAGTACATAAAAGTACATAAGCTCTCAATCTCGACCTCCAGTCCAAAGTAATATACAAGTAATATCTCATTTCAGAGCCCACTACAGTTCGACTGTGATGAAGATATGATGCTGTGTTTTCACTGCGTTTGAATGCGCCGTGCAGCTCCAACATTGAAGAAGAGATTTTAAGATTGGTTGGCAATGGTTGATATACAATCGTAAAAGAGGTACAGAGTGAGAGGCACAGAGTGAGAGGCACAGAGTGAGAGGCACAGAGTGAGAGGCACAGAGTGAGAGGCACAGTGAGAGGCACAGTGAGAGGCACAGTGAGAGGCACAGTGAGAGGCACAGTGAGAGGCACACAGTGAGAGGCACAGAGTGATTGAGAGGCCCAGAGTGAGAGGTAGAGAGTGAGAGGTAGAGAGTGAGGTAGAGAGTGAGAGTGGCAAAAAGTGAGAGGCACAAAGTGAGAGGCACAGAGTGAGAGGCACAGTGAGAGGCACAGAGTGAGAGGCACAGAGTGAGAGGCACAGTGAGAGGCACAGTGAGAGGCACAGTGAGAGGCACAGTGAGAGGCACAGTGAGAGGCACACAGTGAGAGGCACAGAGTGATTGAGAGGCCCAGAGTGAGAGGTAGAGAGTGAGAGGTAGAGAGTGAGGTAGAGAGTGAGAGTGGCAAAAAGTGAGAGGCACAAAGTGAGAGGCACAGAGTGAGAGGCACAGTGAGAGGCACAGAGTTAGAGGCACAGAGTGAGAGGCACAGTGAGAGGCACAGTGAGAGGCACAGTGAGAGGCACAGAGTGAGAGGCACAGAGTGATTGAGAGGCCCAGAGTGAGAGGTAGAGGGTGAGGTAGAGAGTGAGAGTGGCAAAAAGTGAGAGGCGCAAAGTGAGAGGCAGTGAGTGAGAGGTAGAGAGTGAGATCGGCACAAAGTGAGAGGTACACAGTGAGAGGCACACAGTGAGAGGCACAGAGTGAGGCACAGAGTGAGGCACAGAGTGAGAGGCACAGAGTGAGAGGCAGTGAGTGAGAGGCAGTAAGTGAGAGGCACAGTGAGAGGCACAGAGTGAGAGGCACAGAGTGATTGAGAGGCCCAGAGTGAGAGGTAGAGAGTGAGGTAGAGAGTGAGAGTGGCAAAAAGTGAGAGGCACAAAGTGAGAGGCACAGAGTGAGAGGCACAGAGTGAGAGGCACAGTGAGAGGCACAGAGTTAGAGGCACAGAGTGAGAGGCACAGTGAGAGGCACAGTGAGAGGCACAGTGAGAGGCACAGAGTGAGAGGCACAGAGTGATTGAGAGGCCCAGAGTGAGAGGTAGAGAGTGAGGTAGAGAGTGAGAGTGGCAAAAAGTGAGAGGCACAAAGTGAGAGGCAGTGAGTGAGAGGTAGAGAGTGAGATCGGCACAAAGTGAGAGGTACACAGTGAGAGGCACACAGTGAGAGGTACACAGTGAGAGGCACATAGTGAGAGGCACAGAGTGAGGCACAGAGTGAGGCACAGAGTGAGAGGCACAGAGTGAGAGGCAGTGAGTGAGAGGCAGTAAGTGAGAGGCACAGAGTGAGAGACACACAGTGAGAGGCAGTGAGTGAGAGGCACAGGGTGAGAGGCACATTGTGAGAGGCACAGGGTGAGAGGCACAGGGTGAGAGGCACAGGGTGAGAGGCACAGGGTGAGAGGCACACAGTGAGAGGCAGTGAGTGAGAGGCACAGGGTGAGAGGCACAGGGTGAGAGGCAGTGAGTGAAAGGCACAGAGTGATTGAGAGGCCCAGAGTGAGAGGTAGAGAGTGAGAGGTAGAGAGTGAGATAGAGAGTGAGAGTGGCAAAAAGTGAGAGGCACAGAGTGAGAGGCAGTGAGTGAGAGGCAGAGAGTGAAATCGGCACAAAGTGAGAGGCACACAGTGAGAGGCACAGAGTGAGAGGCACAGAGTGAGAGGCACACAGTGAGAGGCACACAGTGAGAGGCACACAGTGAGAGACACACAGTGAGAGACACACAGTGAGAGGCACACAGTGAGAGGCTCACAGTGAGAGGCACATAGTGAGAGGCACAGACTGAGGCACAGAGTGAGAGGCACAGAGTGAGAGGCACAGGGTGAGAGTCAGTAAGTGAGAGGCACAGAGTGAGAGACACACAGTGAGAGGCAGTGAGTGAGAGGCACAGGGTGAGAGGCACAGGGTGAGAGGCACAGGGTGAGAGGCAGTGAGTGAGAGGCACACAGTGGGGTAGGCAGAGAAAGTGGCCTGTCTGTGTGCTTAATAAGGCACCATAATTACAATCTGTCAGTCACGCGTCTTATTACAGACGCATGCTGCAGTTGCATCTATACAACTGTAATACAGACTGGATGTCAGCTGGAATCGTAATGAGTTTGATTGCCACAGGTTTCGGTGCAGCAGGCAGGAATGCAGAACCCCCTCGCATATCATTTTTGGAAGACATATATTGCCTGTAACTCGCGAATTGCAATCCTCAGTGATCTGCACTATTAACTGTAGATCAAATCCCAGGAATGCTCGCAATTAATTATTTATGCCTAGGTGCATACGAGCTAAAGATCGTCATGACTATCCATTGCTGTATTAATGAGATGAGCTGTATTAATGAGTAATTATGAGATTAAATAAATCCTATTATCACGTGAGATTCGAAATTTTTGCTCTTTGCTAAATAAAGTACATGTGAAGATACATGAATACACACTCACCGGAATCTCATCAATTTCACCGGTATCTCTATTTTGTCTCTCACCGGTATCTTCTTATCTCTTACCAGTATCTCCCTCTCTCACCGGCATCTCCTTATCTCTCCCCGGTATCTCCGTATGTCTCTCACCGGTATCTCCTTATCTCTTTCACCGGTGTCCCATATCTCTCTCACCGGTATCTATTTATGTCTCCCACAGGTATCTCATTGTCTCTCACCGGTATCTCATTATCTCTCACCGGTATCTCCTTATCTCTCTCACCTGTTTCTTTCATCTCTTAACCTCTCTCCGTGCCTCTCCCAGATCTACATGTACATACGTGCCTACCTCTCTCTACCCTGCTCTCTCACCGGTTTCTCCTTACCCAGCTCTGATCCCAGTCTCCTTCACCCCTCAGTTCTCAGCATTCTCCCCGGTGTCTTTAATATCTGGACTCTTAGCAGACTTATATCGATTCCTCATTTTAGTCTCGTCTTCCCTCTTCTTTCCTGCCCGACTGGGAGCTCTCAATTTTCTTATTAATTATCCCTCTCCGATCGCGTGCCGCCTGTTCCCAGTCGCCAGAGCACAAAAAGTCCGTCGAAAAGTTACGCCTGAGATTGAAAAGCAGCTGGCCGGGCTGATCCAGCCTCTTCATCAAGTAATACTTTCACAGGCAGATATAACCCCACCTCCAGTTTTTTCACTTAGAAACAAAATTCGATTCCCCAGATATACAAGACCTACCTGATCGAATCGAGCACTCGCTGTCTTCTACAGTCTTAGGAAGTGTATTAATTAATATAATCCAGTGGATCCTTAATCTTTAATATTACCGCCGATATTACCAAGCGAAGACAGCTCACAGAAGTATTAAAGGAGATTCTTCGGGATTGCAGCTTGAGCAGCTGAGCAACAAGGAATAGGAGCTTGCACTCGGCGCTATTTAGTCTGAGAATCTTCTCTTCTCCCCCAGCCTTTCCCTCCTTCATCCCTACTCCCCTGCAGACTCTTCGCCCTCACTCTTCCTTCGCCTGTCTCCATCCCGCGCTTGCCCCTGGCCAATCTTGCTCCTTGCTCCAGTCTCCACCTTCAAACCACTCCTCTGCGCCGAGTCGCCCGCTTCAAAAGAAACTGGAGAAAAAGAATAAGAGAGACTAGCAAGGCGAAATTATATGCAAAGCAAAAAAGACTGACGAGCTGCTGCTGCTGAGTGACAGTAAAAAACAGGGAGGCCTACAGAGAAGACAGACACAGTCGCGTGCTTAGGTCGATTTTTTCACTTAGCGAGAAATCGGGGAGCCAACCGCACCTGCACTATGTACACACACCTGGGACTTAGTCTGTGTATCGAAATCCTCATGTAATCCACACTGCAATTAATACTTGGAATTTAAACAAGCAGCTGTAATTTCTTATTATTTTTACGAGTGCCAATAAGCAGTGCATGTACAGATGGTTTTTGCCAAGAATTTTTTTAACCTAAAAAGTGCCCGCTTTCTTCGCAGACACGCCGTGAAGTTCCCCCAGCAACTGAGGATCTTGAAGGCTGGCTCAGCAACTGAGGATTTGGGAGGCTGGCCCAGCAACTGAGGATCTTGAAGGCTGGCACAGCAACTGAGGATCTGGGAGGCTGGCCTAGCAACTGAGGATTTGGAGGCTGGCCCAGCAACGAAGGATTTGAGAGGCTGATGGCCCAGCAACTGAGGATCTGAGAGGCTGGCCTAGCAACTGACACTCTCGGAGGCTGGCCTAGCAACTGACACTCTCGGAGGCTGGCCTAGCAACTAAGGATTTTGGAGGCTGACCCAGCAACGAAGGATTTGGGAGGCTGATGGCTCAGCAACTGAGGATTTGGGAGGCTGGCCCAGCAACTGAGGATCTTGAAGGCTGGCACAGCAACTGAGGATCTGGGAGGCTGGCCTAGCAACTGAGGATTTGGGAGGCTGGCCCAGCAACGAAGGATTTGAGAGGCTGATGGCCCAGCAACTGAGGATCTGAGAGGCTGGCCTAGCAACTGACACTCTCGGAGGCTGGCCTAGCAACTGACACTCTCGGAGGCTGGCCTAGCAACTAAGGATTTTGGAGGCTGACCCAGCAACGAAGGATTTGGGAGGCTGATGGCTCAGCAACTGAGGATTTGGGAGGCTGGCCCAGCAACTGAGGATCTTAAAGGCTGGCACAGCAACTGAGGATCTGGGAGGCTGGCCTAGCAACTGAGGATTTGGGAGGCTGGCCCAGCAACGAAGGATTTGAGAGGCTGATGGCCCAGCAACTGAGGATCTGAGAGGCTGGCCTAGCAACTGACACTCTCGGAGGCTGGCCTAGCAACTGACACTCTCGGAGGCTGGCCTAGCAACTAAGGATTTTGGAGGCTGACCCAGCAACGAAGGATTTGGGAGGCTGATGGCCCAGCAACTGAGGATCTGGGAGGCTGGCGGTGGCCCAAAAGAAGGGTATTGAACCTGTTTCTTTCCCAGAAAAAAACAATAAACTAATAAATCAAAAGTGAATAAATTCATAAATCAGTATTAAAGTTGTTTTGGTTTTTAAACTGCAGCGAAAACAACCGACACAAACGAACACTAAACAGTAGGATTTGAATGCCTTTAATATACTTCCTTCAACAAGCAAACTGAACCATTGAAACACGAACAAAACGCCAAATTATAGGATTAAACGAGAGAAAAACGCATTTAAAATTCGGGAGGGGGCTGCCGCACTGCACAAAAAACAGGTTTTGAGAAAAAGGGAAGAAAAGAATAAGATTACGGACGCGAACGGAGAGGCTAAAATCGAAGTCAAGCATCGAGAGAAGGGAAACGTCTTGCAAGAGCGCGGATCGCACTGTTTAAAAATGAAATAAGTTGACAGTTTTTTATTTAAAAGTCATTAAAACCGCATGATAAAAGCACAGACCCGAAACCGGAGATAGTACTGCAGGTAACAAGAATCGGATATAGTTGAAGGCCTACCTGGATAGTGTTCGAAACGCAGAAAAATGTCCAGATTAAATGAAATAAATGATTAAAAAAAAAAAATTTTGCATCAATAATGCGGCACGAACGCGGAGTTAATAAGTAGTCAAACTTAGTAGTGAAACAACAATTTAAAAACTATAATTTTCGGCGAAATTGTATCAGCATTTAGAAGTCACATATAAATAATAAACAACAATGAAAATATTTATTTTATAATTATTATTCAGATTTTGTTAGTCTCAAAACTTTTGCACAAATTTAGCTAGATGATAATCATAACGGAAGCCGACCAGCAACGCAGGGGGGGGGCAATAATAAACACAGATGATAATCAACAGTTGAAAAATAAATGAAAATGTAAAATTTTCAAAATTCTCGCTACTACCAGACAGGTTTTCTCGTTACTCAGTAGTGTATGGCGAATATAGTTAGCATTTTTCAGACAGGTTTTTCTAATCAAAATAGTGGCGATAAAGTCAGTAAATAAATGGTATTGGATAAAATTATTCAAGCCAGACGCAGACTGGGGTCCAATAGCGCTAGCAATAAATAGGGTTTGAATCGCCCAGTTGAAAGTGTTGCAACTAGGAACTGCAACAACAGCAACAACACACCGAGAAAAAGGAACCACAAAAAAGCAGTCAGAATTTGAAAAATTGCCAAAATAAATTTATGCTCAGATGCACAACTTATCCAAGAAACATCCGGTAGTAAAACGCTTAATCCGATACTTCAATTGGTTGCCGCACTCTTATTACTATTAGTAGCTGATGCCGACGACACAGGCAGCTGGGGCGGCGACCTGGGCATTTGAAACCAGTGCATCAGGCCGGCCTGAACCAGATCTTCTTGAACAAATCGCCACTGAGACTGCTGCGGCTCCTTTGTGTACAGGTAAACGCACGGCTGGTTAACATCGTTAAAGTACACTACCTGGCATTTCACTCGCTTGTTGGTCAAGTAGCCTTGGTGAACGGATCGGCTGATGCTGTCTAGCTGGACATCCACGTCTGCGGAGCCCGCCGCGGTTGAAATGGCCGGACTGACGTAGGCCAGGTGCGCTTCCACCGCTTGGAATGGCAGGTGCATCATCTCTGTGCTGGAATCCAAAGGGGGCTGGATTCTTTAGGTGAGTTTAGGTTGGGGCTGGATTCTTTAGGTGAGTTTAGGTTAGGGCTGGATTCTTTAGGTGAGTTTAGGTTGGGGCTGGATTCTTTAGGTGAGTTTAGGTTGGGGCTGGATTCTTTAGGTGAGTTTAGGTTGGGGCTGGATTCTTTAGGTGAGTTTAGGTTGGGGCTGGATTCTTTAGGTGAGTTTAGGTTAGGGCTGGATTCTTTAGGTGAGTTTAGGTTGGGGCTGGATTATTTAGGTAAGTTTAGGTTAGGGCTGGATTCTTTAGGTGAGTTTAGGTTGGGGCTGGATTCTTTAGGTGAGTTTAGGTTGGGGCTGGATTCTTTAGGTGAGTTTAGGTTGGGGCTGGATTCTTTAGGTGAGTTTAGGTTGGGGCTGGATTCTTTAGGTGAGTTTAGGTTGGGGCTGGATTCTTTAGGTGAGTTTAGGTTGGGGCTGGATTCTTTAGGTGAGTTTAGGTTGGGGCTGGATTCTTTAGGTGAGTTTAGGTCGGGGCTGGATTCTTTAGGTGAGTTTAGGTTGGGGCTGGATTCTTTAGGTGAGTTTAGGTTGGGGCTGGATTCTTTAGGTGAGTTTAGGTTGGGGCTGGATTCTTTAGGTGAGTTTAGGTTGGGGCTGGATTCTTTAGGTGAGTTTAGGTTGGGGCTGGATTCTTTAGGTGAGTTTAGGTTGGGGCTGGATTCTTTAGGTGAGTTTAGGTTGGGGCTGGATTCTTTAGGTGAGTTTAGGTTGGGGCTGGATTCTTTAGGTAAGTTTAGGTTGGGGCTGGATTCTTTAGGTGAGTTTAGGTTGGGGTAGGTCATCAGAGTGGATTAAGAGGGTATTCCAAAGGTCGAATAAAAATTGATAATCAAGTCGGAGTTGAGAGTCGACTCCGGGGTAGATCAAGGTGAGATTTAAACAGTTGGATTGAAAGCCTTTTTTAGAATATGGTCTGAGCATATTCTCAGCCGTGAGCCTTGGTATCTCAGCAAAATCCCCCCATGAGCCTTGGCATCTCAGCAAAATTCTCCCCATGAGCCTTGGCATCTCAGCACAATTCCCCCATGAGCCTTGGCATCTCAGCACAATTCCCGCATGAGCCTTGGTATCTCAGCACAATTCCCCCCATGAGCCTTAGTATCTTAGCACAATTCCCCCATGAGCCTTGGTATCTCAGCACAATTCCCACCCCCATGAGCCTTGGGATCTCAGCAAAATTCTCCCCGTGAGACTTGGCATCTCAGGTAAATCGCTCCACTAACCGAATCTGCTTCAGACAACCAACTGGCATTTTCTCATAGCCGCCCCAGTCCAGGTATTTCATCAGCACCGCGTCCTCCTCGGGAAAGACGTCGGCAATGATGGCCCGATGCCAGCTGTTGCCGAAGGGGCAATGCAGACGGCTCCAGGATTGACTGGCCGTGGCAGGCAGGGCGGCGGCTGCTGCGGAATCGAACCCGGGCCCACGCCGCCGCCGTAATGACGTTTAATAGTGGCGTCCATTTTTTCCAGATGATGAAAACTGGGATGCGTCGGCTGCTGCAGGAATACGGTTGTGCCGCGGGACATTGCGCAGACGGTTACGTCGATTGTAGCGCCCACCGGCAGGCTTAGCTGTTAGAGGATAAGGGAAATGGATTCTTGGAGGCGGTTCTTGACGGCGATTTTTGGGGAGTTAAGGGCGATTCTTGAGGGTGATTCTTGACAGCGATTTTTGGGGAGTTGAGGGCGATTCTTGAGGGTGATTTTTGACGGCGATTTTTGGGAAGTTGAGGGCGATTCTTGAGGGTGATTCTTGACGGCGATTTTTGGGGAGTTGAGGGCGATTCTTGAGGGTGATTCTTGACGGCGATTTTTGGGGAGTTGAGGGCGATTCTTGAGGGTGATTCTTGACGGCGATTTTTGGGGAGTTGAGGGCGATTCTTGAGGGTGATTCTTGACGGCGATTTTTGGGGAGTTGAGGGCGATTCTTGAGGGTGATTCTTGACGGCGATTTTGGGGAGCTGAGGGCGATTCTTGACGGCGATTTTTGGAGAGTTGACGGCGATTCTTGGGGAGTTAAGGGCGATTCTTGACGGCGATTTTTGTAGAGTTGAGGGCGATTCTTGACGGCGATTTTTGTAGAGTTGAGGGCGATTCTTGACGGCGATTTTGGGGAGCTGAGGGCGATTCTTGACGGCGATTTTTGGAGAGTTGACGGCGATTCTTGGGGAGTTGAGGGCGATTCTTGACGGCGATTTTTGTAGAGTTGAGGGCGATTCTTGACGGCGATTTTTGTAGAGTTGAGGGCGATTCTTGACGGCGATTTTGGGGAGCTGAGGGCGATTCTTGACGGCGATTTTTGGAGAGTTGACGGCGATTCTTGGGGAGTTGAGGGCGATTCTTGACGGCGATTTTTGTAGAGTTGAGGGCGATTCTTGACGGCGATTTTTGTAGAGTTGAGGGCGATTCTGGACGGCGATTTTTGAAGAGTTGAGGGCGATTATTTGGGAGTTAAGGGAGATTTTTGACGGCGATTTTTAGGGTAAGGGAGTTAAGGGCGATTCTATCAAACTACCGGTAATTTTTTTAAGCTAAAAATATTAATTAGATCTTTGGCCCAATTAGGGTCATTCCAATTCTGGAGAATAATTCTTGAGGTCTTTTGACGATACGACGATAGGAATTTACCGAGATCAGTTTTCGAACAAAATTATCTTATAAAACCACAATTTCTTGGCAACAATGTTTAACTTGAGACTTGAAAACGTAAAACTTGATGAATTACTCATTAACTATATACCCAAATTGACCCTAATATGCGTTGGCTCTCTTTAGCGTTTAGTGTGTTTTAACAATGATTGCAACATCAATGCTAAATTCAAACACCTGGAGGCATGGGAACGGGTTGGTTGCGAGTAACTCAATGAGTTGCCGGGCAGTGATAGTCGCGCCGCATGCAAGTCTATAGGACTCTAGGTCAATAGAGGGCACACGCGCAGCACAAATTCTCTGCCGTATGGACCCAGGGCAAACAAAATGGACTGAAAGATAAACGAAAAACTTTTTTTTGAAACTTGGCTTTATCTAGACTAGCCCGCCTAGTCTGCGGGAAAGTTAACTTAGGATATTTTATCAAAACGGTGTCTGTAGCTACAATTATAAATATTAAAAGATAAGATTAAAAAAGAGCATTGCCTGCTTTTAAAAAGCTTAATTTATTCGAAAATTTATTCAAAACTGCAAAAACTTACAATAGACGATAATTGAAATATGACTTGCAACTTTGAGATTATGAAATCTGATGATTATGAAATTCGATGATTATGAAATCTGATGATTATGAAATCTGATGATTATGAAATCTGATGATTATGAAATCTGATGATGATTATGAAATCTGATGATTATGAAATCTGATGATTATGAAATCTGATGATTATGAAATCTGATGATTATGAAATCTGATGATTATGAAATCTGATGATTATTATGAAATCTGATGATTATGAAATTCGATGATTATGAAATCTGATGACTATGAAATTCGATGATTATGAAATCTGATGATTATTATGAAAGCTGATGATTATGAAATCTGATGATTATGAAATCTGATGATTATGAAATTCGATTATTATGAAATCTGATGATTATGAAATCTGACGATTATGAAATTCGATGATTATGAAATCTGATGATTATTATGAAATCTGGGGAATGGGAAGTTTAGGCATTATGAAAATTTGCGATTCTTTAACCCCAAAAAATAAGCTAGTATGTAGTATGTTTAGACAAAACTAGTTCAGCGGCCTCCGAACGAGTGAGTGGAATTTAGAATTAGAGGCGCAAATGTTAAAAGAAATTACTAGCTCAAATGCTTTCTGTTTCAAGCCAATTAGATTAGAACAAAAAACCTCTACAATTCATGGACATTATAAACTTAGTTGAAAAAAGGAAACTGGCAGTTAAAGACAGATGCAAGAATGGAAGAATAGTGAAGCTAAACTAGCTGAGATTCCTAGAGAGAAAGAATCACAAGCAGCAATAAAGAAGTCTAACTCGGACAGTGCTATCTAGCTTAGGTGTTCATGCCAACTCTCTGAATTGAACCGAACCGACTAAACTAAAGAAAAAGGCAAAAAAGGCACGGGCAGAGGGGGGGGGAGAGAAGAGATTCCAGTTTTACAGTTCAGCTAGTCTAACTTGCGAGTTGCACTTTAACCGATAGCAGACCAAAGAAGGACAAAGAGAACCGCCCTTTCCTTCCCTCCGAAAATAACCGGCCTCGTGTTCGTTGGTTTATTTCCTATCTCTCTCCTCCCATGGAATACAAGAGTGTATAGATATCTGGAAGGACATTCCATTGTAGTTATCTTGGTTTAGCAATTTTAGGTCAAGTTCATCAACTCCAGATACTCTATCAATAGTGGCAAAATGAAGAACCGGAAAAATAAACATATCCTTGCATCGTAATCGTAAAAAATACGACACAATTTCAAACTGCCTTTACCTGGCACATAGTCGGCTGCAGAGCGGGGTTCCGCTGTATTGGCACGGCCGTATTAATTGGTTTAACGTCCAGCTCTGGGAAACGTTTTTTAATCACCTGGAGAGCAATCTTTACGCACTCGACGGGACCTACAACAATTAGTTTATCAAGAATATACTGATAGAAATCAAAACAAAAAACTTTGCAATCTACCTGTCTTAAGAGCTTCCTTATGATGATCTAATTAATCAATATAATGGCAAGCTCATTTCCAAGCCGCTGATCCTTCAGCACTGCTACTGCCGCCCTCTCCCATACCCGCTGCTCCTTCAGCACTGCTACTGCCGCCCTCTCCCATACCCGCTGCTCCTTCAGCACTGCTACTGCCGCCCTCTCCCATACCCGCTGATCCTTCAGCACTGCTACTGCCGCCCTCTCCCATACCCGCTGCTCCTTCAGCACTGCTACTGCCGCCCTCTCCCATACCCGCTGATCCTTCAGCACTGCTACTGCCGCCCTCTCCCATACCCGCTGATCCTTCAGCACTGCTACTGCCGCCCTCTCCCATACCCGCTGCTCCTTCAGCACTGCTACTGCCGCCCTCTCCCATACCCGCTGATCCTTCAGCACTGCTACTGCCGCCCTCTCCCATACCCGCTGATCCTTCAGCACTGCTACTGCCGCCCTCTCCCATACCCGCTGCTCCTTCAGCACTGCTACTGCCGCCCTCTCCCATACCCGCTGATCCTTCAGCACTGCTACTGCCGCCCTCTCCCATACCCGCTGCTCCTTCAGCACTGCTACTGCCGCCCTCTCCCATACCCGCTGATCCTTCAGCACTGCTACTGCCGCCCTCTCCCATACCCGCTGCTCCTTCAGCACTGCTACTGCCGCCCTCTCCAATACCCGCTGCTCCTTCAGCACTGCTACTGCCGCCCTCTCCCATACCCGCTGCTCCTTCAGCACTGCAAGTTTTGAAATAAAAAATCCAAGACCATTACAAACCTCTGATATTAACAACTTGAGTCTTCTTATCAAAAAAGTTGCGACTGATCCAAACCGAGGCGCCGGACTTGCTGCGAATATAGCTAATATTACGGCCGCCAGTGCCCACCATTGAGCCGCCCAATCGATTAGGTATGAGGAACTGGTGCACAATGTCAGTTTCGTCGCCTGGCACGGGCGAAGCGCCCCGTACAATAGTACGATTATTACGCTCGCTAACAGTTTTCGCGTTAGTATTTTTGTTAGCGCTGTTGCTACTAATCTGAGCATTGTTTGAGTCGGAATGCCGACCGCTGTCATTCTCGTCTATTTCATCGTCTTCTTCAGCTGGCTCTGCAGTCTGCTGCTGGTTCTGCTGGTATTGACAATTCTTGGCTAGCCAATTACTGACCCGATTGTCAATGGCTGGCTGCTGCGACTGAGTCTCTTTGACATCATCTGACAGATTGTTGTTGGTCAAATTGTTGTCATTATTGTTGTCGCCAGTGCCATTTACACTGGCAAGATTAGTATTACTGGCAGGTGTTGCATTATTGCTTTCAGTTGGCTTTTTTGCAGCTTCACTGGCGCCAGCTGTTTTGGCTTCATCAACAAGTTCAGTCATGGCCGTCAGTTGAATAAGTTATAGTGAGCACTTTATCTGTTAATGAATTCAGTGTTTTTTGGTTTGTGACTGTTTTAGTTTCTTATTGCAACAGTTAAGCAATCAATAATGCATGCGAACATGCATTAGATTTCAATTTTGTTACAACATTTATTGATTGCATTTGTTATATGGAATATGAATCATATTTATTGTAATTTTATACTCAATAAAACTGAAGAAAAAATATTATAGCATAGAAAATGCCACAAATCAAGGTTAAGCAAACTAGGGTAGTTTTCTAATGTAATGCTACAAATAACATTTTTATCACATGGCAAAGAAAAGAACATTAGCAAGTTGCAAGTAAAATAAGCAAACATAAAAAAGCAATAAGACAATTCCTTAAAAAGCATGCCATATAGAATGAAGATTTCATATTTAACATTTTTATTTTTTACCTGTGGCAATTAGCAATTTTAGGTATATTAATGTTACAAGTTTTATATTAAATAATCAAGCTCAAGCACTAGCAATATACATATTGCATACTACATATACTAGCCTGTAGTAGAGGTCGGACGGGATTGAAATCTTTGGGCGGGATCGGGATCGGGAATAATTTTTTTCTCGGGATCAGGATCGGGATCGGGATTTTGGGAATCGGGATCAGGTCTTTTAGTGTATTGTCCATGTAAAGTTAAACAAAATTGAGAAAAGATTGTCAAGATCAAGAAGTAAAACACAACAAAATTGATATAAAGTTTTGTAACCAACAAAGTAAATAATGTAATGAGTACAAGTTAAAGCAAAATACCTTCAAGTAATCACTAATTCTATAAATTATTTAATCAAAAGACCTGTTCCCGAATCTCGAGTTTTTTAGGGTCGGGATTCTCGTCCCGCGGGAATTCAATTTTCCTTGGGATCCCAAGATTTCGGGATCGGGATCCCGTCTGACCTCTAGCCTGTAGCATAAGACAACCTATTTAGCATACACTAATAGGTAATAATCTACTTTGGTAATAGCCACTTTGGTAACAAATGAGAATAACAGTTGATTTATATGCTCCAAAAATGCACCAATAGACTTAAAAATAATAATAATTGGGATACATTTTTACTCACTTTAAAAGATTTAGATTGATGTAGAAAACTGCATACTTGCATATGCTTAACTTGTTTAAAAGTGTTTTTACCTATCTAGGCCTATTTTAATTTTTAGATACCTCAGATACATATACCAAGATATCTTGTAACTGATCAAATTTGATGTGCATTAGATTATCTAAGTTAACAACTTTAAACTATAGAGTCTACTATGAGAGTCCCTTTATTAATTACTTCAAGTTTTCAATTCAACATGTCAAAGTAGTTCTTGTTCTCTCTATTTAAATCTCAAACACTGACACCAAAGTTGTCAAAGGCGTAATTGCTCTTACTGAAATTATCCCACTACTGCAACCAAGTTGTCAAAGGGCTGATTCTTCTGTCTCTTCAAATGATTCCACAGCTGTCACTAAAGTTGTCAAAGGGCTAAACTCCTGTTTATAAATGTTGGTAGCTGCTACCAAGACTATTCTATTAATAAATTATGAGTTTATTAATCTTAGAATAAGTCTGAGAATATTTCTTAGAATAGGTCTGAGTATTTAGTCTGAGTATTATTCTTAGAAAACTACTAGCAATCTTCGCCCCCCGTTGGGGGACATCTGTATAGAATATCTGCTCTCTACAAGTAACAAAAAGATAGCCAAATAAAGCATTCACAAAGAAAACAGACAAAATACTTAAATGAAGTGCAATGCAAAAAGACAGCAAGCATCCCCCAGATAGCAAGCATCCCCCAGATAGCAAGCATCCCCCAGATAGCAAGCATCCCCCAGATAGCAAGCATCCCCAGATAGCAAGCATCCCCCAGATAGCAAGCATCTCCCAGATAGCAAGCATCCCCCAGATAGCAAGCATCCCCCAGATAGCAAGCATCCCCCAGATAGCAAGCATCCCCCAGATAGCAAGCATCCCCAGATAGATAGCATCCCCCAAATAGCAAGCATCCCCCAGATAGATAGCATCCCCCAAATAGCAAGCATCCCCCAGATAGCAAGCATCCCCAAGGTAGCAAGCACCCCCAGATAGCAAGCATCCCCCAGATAGCAAGCACCCCCCAGATAGCAAGGATCCCCCAGAAAGCAAGCATCCCCAAGATAGCAAGCTTCCCCAGATAGCAAGCATCCCCCAGATAGCAAGCATCTTCCAGAGAGCAAGCTCCCCCAGATAGATAGCATCCCCAAATAGCAAGCATCCACCAGACAATAAGTAGCTAGTGCGACAATTTCCTTAGCATTATAGTGGCTCCTTTAAAATTCGCTTACTTTTACGTTTGAAATTGTGTATCTTTTATGTTTGGCATGGTGGCTCTTTAATGTTTGACATGGTGGCTCTTTTATGTTGACATGGTGGCTCTTTTATACTTGACATGGTGGCTCTTTACTGTTCGAAATGGTGGCTCTTTTATGTTTGACATGGTGGCTCTTTTAGGTTTGACATGATGGCACTATTATGTTTTGACATAGTGGCTCTTTAATGTTTGACATGGTAGCTCTTAAATGTTTGACATGGTAGCTCTTTTATGTTTGACATGGTGGCTCTTTATTGTTTGACATGGTGGCTCTTTAATGTTTAACCTGGTGGCTCTTTTATGTTTGACACGGTGGCTTTTATTGTCTGACATGGTGGCTCTTTTATGTTTTACATGGTGGCTCTTTATTGTTTGACATGGTGGCTCTTTAATGTTTAACCTGGTGGCTCCTTATGTTTGACACGGCGGCTCTCTAATGTTTGACATAGTGGCTATTTAATGTTCGAAATGGTGGCTCTTTAAAGTTTGACATAAAGTCACAAATATGTTTGAGATGGTGGCTCTTAAATGTTTGACATGGTGGCTCTTAAATGTTTGACATGGTGGCTCTTTAATGTTCTTCATGGTGGCTCTTCAATATTCTACATGGTGGCTCTTTTATGTTCGACATGGTGGCTTTTTAATGTTTGACATGGTGGCTCTTTTATGTTTGACATGGTGGCTCTTTACTGTTTGAAATGGACAATGGTGGCTCTTTAATGTTCTACATGGTAACTCTTTTATGTTTGATACGGTGGCTTTTTAATGTCTGACATGGTGGCTCTTAAATGTTAGACAAAGTGGCTTTTTAATGTTTGACATGGTGGCTCTTTTATGTTTGACATGGTGGCTCTTTACTGTTTGAAATGATGGCTCTTTAATGTTCGAAATGGTGGCTCTTTTATGTTTGACATGGTGGCTCTTTACTGTTTGAAATGATGGCTCTTTAATGTTCGAAATGGTGGCTCTTTTATGTTTGACATGATGGCACTTTTATGTTTTGACATAGTGGCTCTTTAATGTTTGACATGGTAGCTCTTAAATGTTTGACATGGTAGCTCTTAAATGTTTGACATGGTAGCTCTTAAATGTTTGACATGGTAGCTCTTAAATGTTTGACATGGTAGCTCTTTTATGTTCAACATGGTGGCTCTTTATTTTTTGACATGGTGGCTCTTTAATGTTTAACCTGGTGGCTCTTTTATGTTTGACACGGTGGCTTTTAATGTCTGACATGATGGCATTTTTATGTTTTGACATAGTGGCTCTTTAATGTTTGACATGGTGGCTCTTAAATGTTTAACCTGGTGACTCTTTTATGTTTGACATGGCGGCTCTCTAATGTTTGACAAAGTGGCTATTTAATGTTCGAAATGGTGGCTCTTGAAAGTTTGACATAAAGTCACATATATGTTTGAGATGGTGGCTCCTAAATGTTTGACATGGTGGCTCTTTACTGTTTGAAATGGTGGCTCTTTAATGTTCTACATGGTAACTCTTTTATGTTCGACATGGTGGCTTTTTAATGTCTGACATGGTGGCTCCCAAATGTTTGACACGGTGGCTCTTTAATGTTCTTCATGGTGGCTCTTTAATATTCTACATGGTGGCTCTTTTATGTTTGATACGGTGGCTTTTTAATGTCTGACATGGTGGCTATTTTATGTTTGACATGGTGGCTCTTCTATGTTTAACATGGTGGCTCTTTTATGTTTGACACGGTGGCTCTTTAATGTTCGACAAAGTGGCTATTTGATGTTTGATATGGTGACACTTAAATGTTTGACATAAAGTCACATAAATGTTAGACGTGGTGGCTCGTTTAGTTTTGACATGGTGGCTTTTTAATCGTTGACATGGAGTCACGTATATGTTTGACATAGTGCTTATTTTATGTTTGGCATGGTGGCTCTTTTATGTTTGACATGGTGGCTCTTCTATGTTTGACATTCCGCTTCTATTATGTTTAGCAGTTTTGTGTTTTTAAGGTGTTTTGATAAAAAAATCTTTTTGCACTACTAAGATTCGAACCCAGGTCGCTACATTAGCATTCCAGTCTGTTTGCATCTTGGCTATCTATTTTCAATTGGAGAACATGAATTGTGGCCCTTATAATTCAATTCTTACAGCAAGTCAATTGGAGTAAAAAGTTATGACATAATCAATTTCTCAGTCAGCCAGTATCAGTCTCAATTTGAGTTAGCAATATGGTTACGCAATTTCATTCAAGTCGTGTGTGCATTTCTTCGGCACTGTTTTCAACTTGTTGTGATGCAATCTTTATCAGAATTGAAATGCAGTCAGTCAGTTTTTTCTCTAGCATTTTTACAATGCATTTCAGGTCGAAAATTTTGCTTGACCTTTGCAAAAAAGCATGTTTTTCGAATAATTAATCCCTTTAAAATTGAGCAATTTCTTAGCCAAGATGCATGTACCGTCCCAGGAAAATTTCTGATCGAATGGTGCAAGTTTGAAGAAAATCGGTTGAGCCAATTTTTCTGAAATCTATCGCATACCCACAGACAACTCATTTTTAGTATATAGGATTAACCCTGAAAGATTTTACTCCTCTGTTATTCTGGTAGCATTCTATTATTCTGGTAGCATTCTATTTAATAATTGGGCCTGAGCGGTATTTTGGCTTACTGGTATGTGTATTTCATGTACTTTGCAAGTCCTTGGGCGTTACCAAGATCAGAGGGTCACAGCCTCCGGTTATTCTTACACTTATATGTATCATTTCAGATCTACTTCGTATTCTCCTACTACTCAATACTGCTGCTTCTCAATGTACTGTATATGCTTCAGTCTATTTCACTCTTATTTCGTAAAAGGAATTAACATAGAAAACACTTTTTCAATTCTTATTTTCTTGGAACTCTTACTATTTGCTAACAATCACTTATTGTGGAACCGCGATGCGCGAGGTTGGTCTCTTTTCCGCCAAAAACGCTTCTATTTATACTAAAATTTACTGCTAGTTTAAACAAAATTAGTTCACATAAAATATTATGAAAAATATGAGTATTAAAACAAAATATGTTTCTTAGTTTTGGCGTGAATTCAAATTGACTAAACGGTGACTATTTTATAAAGAAATTGGGAGGGGCCCTGCACAAACATATAGTCCTTCATTTACTTTTTCGCCTTCAATTTTTTTACAAAGTTAATGTGCATATTTAAACAAATTATAATATAATTAGAAAGCTTAAAAACTAGAAAGCTTAAAATTTATACTTGAAATTGAATCTTTCAATCTTTTTTCCACTTTATACTAATTATTTCATATGATTTAATGAAGTATACACTAGCATGACTAGGCCTAGGCCTATGGTTGCATGCATACACACTATTTTTAAGGAGTCAAGCATGCTAATTATGCACATCTAAATTTATTTAGGTGCACAAGGCCAATGCATACCCTATTTTTTGGATAAATAGTATATGATCTAGAGTGTCACAGGAATATGGAAGCTACTAAAGCCAAGGGCTAGGCCTATCAAACTAATATAAAGAGACAAACTAGGCCCTAATATAATAAATTTGAATTTAAATTAAAAAAGAATAGCTAGGCCTAGGTGAAATAAAGTCTACAAGACTCAAGACAATAAGAGTCAAGAGACAGACAGGCTAAGCCTCTTAGCCTACTTATACTACGAGTAGCCTTAACTATTATATTAAAACAAGGAACAGACTAGCTTTTGTCTTTCAACAAAAGATTAGGGGCCTAAATTGGTACAAAATAAAAAATTAACATTGATTGGCACATAGGCTAAAGCAACTTAGGCCTAATGTTGGATCTTAAAAGCAATAAATCTAACCTAAGCTAGCCATGGACTAACGCCTTAACCAAAGTCTAAAGCAAAAATATTTTCAAAGACGTGTCAGTTTTTGCGAAATCTTTGGCGCTAGCCCCTAGCTACTTATTTGACATTTTTGTCCAATTCACATTGTATTCCTTAATTAATAAGTTAACAATGTAGATTAGTACTAGTAGGCCTAAGTAGGCCATGCCAAGGCTAAGGCCAAGTAGGTCTTAAGCTCACCAAATACTGTTCCAGAAGAATATAACTAAGTTAACTAACTATATAACTAGGCCAAATGAGACTGAGATTTGTCTTGAAATGCGATTGCGGGGTGTACAATGTGGATCTTGAACAAGAGGACGAATATGACAATGAATAATCCGGTAATCGCAAAATAGTAGCAAACTGGACCAAAATGAATCGTAAGTAAAACTAGTTGCATTTTATAAACATTTTCCAACGAGCTACGCTTCCTAAAAATAAGTTAACAAGCAAATTTTTACAACCAAAGGACGTCGAGCCTAAGTAATCCGAGCAACATATTTGCAGGAAATTTAGGCATAGTGATTAGAGGATTACCGAATGGTCGGATAACACTAATTTTCAAAAATTTTAGAGTCCACACCAGAGGACCACTATATAACTTGTATGTAACTCCAAATTAGATTAAGTACCGCGCTAGTTTGCTGAAGTAGGCAGATTTTTCTAATCTTTCTTTCCTACTATACTGAGCGCATTTCACTTAGGTTTACTAAACACGAACATGCAAGGCCACATGATTCATATCCCATGAGATGAGATGATTATTCATCAAATTCACGTCTCGGCCGATATAATTTACGGTGACATATGTACCTACATGTACAGTAGCTGCTGCGGAAGAATAGAGCTGAAATAACTCAAAGCTCAAGGATTAGCATATCTGCGGTGCAAAATAGTCAGTAGCTAGTGTCTTCAGCATCAAAATGTCTTTCGATGCGCCACAGTGCTGAATTTCCACTGCAGCTAATTCGCTTTGGAAGGGCCGCGGTAGCAGCGTGACTATACTGTATGTATGTACACGTACAGTACATGGTTAATCAAAACCTGACCTGTGCCAGTTGTTTCTCAAATACACTGTCCAAAAAGCGGCCGTCCTTCCTCGAATCCGCTGCGCGGCCCATCGGCTAAACACACGCTGTAGTCCTGTGAAGTTTTTCCCGACTCTATGCACCTAGCCTACTACGGCTTGAAACAGTGCAATTAAAGCTGATGACTTTGATCTGTCTCTTACAGCAGGGCGCCCTATAGCCCTGTCTCTTGGTGAGCGCCCCTGTCTCTTGGTGCAGAGCACCCGTCTCTTGGTGATCGCGCCCCTGGCTTTTGGTGGGCAGCTGCCCTGTCTCTCTTGGTGGGCGCCTTCTCTCTTGGCGGGCGCCCCTGTCTCTTACATGTATACGAGAGTTTACACCCAGAAACAACATGCTTGCCAGTGAGCAATTTCTTTTGGGCTATTCTGAAATAAAAGATACGAGAAAACTGGGTAGCTTTAATCCGTCCAACTCTCGCAAACCGCGCTCCCCTACCACCATGGTGGGGTCGTCTAATGTCACTATCTAATCATTATCTATCACTATCTTCTATCTATCACCTATCTCTATCTATCATCGATCATCTATCTATATCTATCATCTAACATCTATCTCTATCTATCATCTATCTATATCTATCGATGATCTATCTCTATATATCATCTATCATCTATCTATCATCTATCATCTATCTATCATCTATCATCTATCTATCTATCATCTATCACTATCTATCTATCTATCACTATATCACTATCAATGTCACTAGCTAATGTCACTATCTAATAATGTCACTATCCGTCCAACCCTCGCACACCAGTGATTTTCACCAGTTTTTCACCAGTGGTGGGGGAGCGCGGTGTGCGAGGGTTCGACGGATTAAAGCTACCCAGTTTTCTCGTATCTTTTATTTCAGAATAGCCCAAAAGAAATTGCTCACTGGCAAACATGTTGTTTCTGGGTGTAAACTTTCATATACATGTTGACATGTAGATACATGTAAGTTAAGTCACTCGCAAAGATTGAGAGACTTTACCTGAACTCTCAAAAGTGGCGAACACAGATGAAATTGGAATTTTTGTAGACCGTGTCTACTGCGGAAGAAAGATAGAGGCTCCGAAAGAGCCCGTTGCTTCTATATTCTATATTTAGCCAACAACAAAGACCCTCGAGGGTCTCAGATCATACATGTACGCAAAGAAAAAGGGGCAAAGGGAAAGGAAGGAACGAACAAGCAAGCACAGGGTGACGCATCGAGACAAAGAACATTCCTACCCCACTTCCCCTCAGCCCCTCTCACACAACACAACTACACTGTACGTCATCACAGGAATCTTCTGTGATGGCGACATTTCGATGTTGCTTAGTATATATGTAAATGTCACGCGTTCATACTAAATTTTTAGTAGTATCATCACGAAAACAGTGAATGACTACTCCATTGTGCCAAAAAACGGGTTCTCACAACATCTAATTTTATTACTTCCAGATTAGTGATGAGGACGCACTTTTTCAAACTTCACGCTCGCACATGGGCTCCAAACTTACTAGCCTACTGACAGCAGTCTATGGGTATTTTTTCTTCTCTTTATGCAATTTTCCTAGAATTCATACTAGTTATATGATTTTGCCATACTTGTAGTTATAATAACATAGGTGCGGCTTTTGGGTCATAAATCATTGCTTTCGAGCTGGTCTGACAGTCACCTGCGCCTCACTCAATTCTGAGACTGGCGCTAGATGGTCTGAGGGGATGCGAATGATAGCTTTTTTCTCATCATTTTGACAGGCCATCAAGATTTATGAGGTCAGGGCCTATTGTTCGTGTTTACTCAAGCGTGTGACAGCTTTGACAGCTATGCGTTTTACCCCTAAAAGTACGTTGGGATTAGATATTAGCGATTTCTCTTCATTATTTTCACTTTCTACTTAATAAGAGCTTTCTAATGTATATTTTTTCATTAATTTTGTCATTCCTACACGAAAGGTCATAAATCATTATGTAGCGATTTTGAGTGATTTATGACCGCACCTGTCGTATTTTTATGGCCCCAAGGGAACTGATAGGATCTTCTGGTCACGTAAGTTTGGGTGGCAACAAGCTCAGCCAATCAGAAAATTCGACCGCGTTATAGCAAATCGGCTCAGCCAATCAGCGTCGAGGTGTTCTATTATAACAAATTGCGGTCCAGTTGGCGGCTATTTAAACCGGTGTTTTTGGCCCACTCGGACTTTAAATTCCTGCTCCGCCTCCTGGGACTTTGGCCTAACTTAGACCTCCCGGAGCTCGACCGTCGTCTCTTGATTCCCGGATCGCGACCTTCCCCCATCATCATCAAGGACGATCAAGGACCCCCCGGTCGTCAGCAGCGAACATCAAGATTAAGAACATCACCTGCTGCTAGCTATCTGCGAAGATTGTGACATCAGCATCATCCCGGGTGTACAGCTGCGAAGCACTAAGCCGATTCGGTCACTGTGGATTACCTGGTCCCCGGCTGTTGAGTTTCTGATTGGTTGGGTGAGAGGCCACCTAGACTTGCTTTATTGGGTGATCCCTTATCTGTCCCCTATTTCAGTAGCTGGATTAGGCGCACACTTTTGCTCATTTTGTTCAGTAGTGCTGTTGCTGAGGCAGAAATCATTCAATAATACTGCTAGTAGTCTAAGACTCCAATTCAATCTGAAGTGTGAAGTGATCTGAGGAGAAGGTTAAATCTGACAGTTATTTTTATCGGTTTTATTTCTTTGTTCGCCGATGGCTCAGATGAATAGCTATGCTAGTAGGCGCCGGTTACAGTGGACCAATGGCAAGGCAGTTCTCAGTCGATCAAATCTATCAAATCAGTTAGCAAAATTGCCAATAGTGCAAAATCGGCGCTATAGAGATGTACTCTGTGCACTCTAGATTCGCCAAGAGGCTCGGGTAATGAATCATGCGGCCTCTGAAGTTCGAGTTAGCCTATCATCAGCGCTACGAGAGGCTGGTTGGCGCGTTGAATGAAGGCCAAAAGTACAATTCCTCGTATTTAGCAATGTAATAGTACATGTAGCTACCCCATAGTCTCGCCACTGCAAGAATCCCCTGCACAAGTCCCATCTGTACCTGCATGGCCAATGCGATCAAGTCCCAGCAGTGTCCCTTAAAATCGGCTATGATTTCGAGATTGACAGCAAAAAGACACTAGTTGGCAGGTAAGTGCAAAGCCCCCTCTAGTCGGAAGCCCGATTTCGAAAGTTCCGGTTTGGTGAGCCAGGACGTACGGGCTGGTGGCAGCGGGTTAGTTAATCTGTGGATTAGCTGATCTCTACCTTCAAAATTCTCCCTGCTTGTCTCTCGCTGTCCCTCTCTTAGCTAAGGACCTAGACTGCTTGCCACACGATCAAGCTACCATGGGGCTGACCATCTGACAGGAGTTGGGGGGCCAGGACTCTAATTGATTTATTTCTGAGACCTGAGGCCCGAAGGCTTCCCGAAAGGGGCCGAAAAGGCCGAAACCCATCATTAGTAAAAATACTTAACTGAAAATTACCCAAGGTGCCACCCTTTCTATTCAGTGATTCAGTGTGCTAAAGCGAACTCTTATTGTTAAACAGACCAACAAATGTTTTTTCCTGTCACAACAGGTCCAGCTTTTTCCTTTATTGGTACTGTATTTCGATAGTCAGGGTGCCAAAAGTCGTACAGACCGCGGCAGACTTAAATTGAGGAATGAAGTGGGGGAGCGGTGTGCGAGGGTTGGACGGATTAAAACTACCCCGATCAGTTTTCTCGTATCTTTTAGTTCAGAACAGTCCAAGAGGAATATTGCTCACTGGCGCATAGAGTGGCAACTTTTCAATGTTGCTGAGTATATGATAGAAAATAATAAAATGGTTCTTAACCTTGAGTGGTCAATTTTATCTCACTAGCTCAACCCCAATAGTGACTCAATTCGCAGCTAGGGTCCCCAAGGCTTGTGGGTGATGCTGATGCTTAAGCTGGAAAGCAGGGAGTGGAGAGTTGTGGCAAGAGTTGGGCCACATGCTGCTGAGTGTACACCATTCTCTGTACCCAATTACGCACTTACTGTAGTGTTAAAGCTCGCTTCAGTTTTTTCACATTATCGATTTCTGTTTTGAATTCGTCATTTGCTAATAGCTATATACTGTAGCTTCTTGACAATGACTTCTGCCAATTGCTCAAATATCTGGAAATCCTGCCCCCTCTCTTCGAGACCAATAAAAATTGAATTCATACAGAAAGCCAGCATAACTACATGTAAGCGCTTGTGCAGTATATGTTAGCTCGCATATTTGGTGTATGCAAACTGACTCTCAACATCGTGAATCGTTAGATCTACTAATAAGTATTTGCATTTCCTCTGAGTTTTATTAAAGCCACCGTAAGCCATAATGGCAAATTTATTTCGTTTCATAGACATAGGTAAGTAAAAAAATCACATGTTTTAGTACATACTATAGCCTATGGTTAACGTTTAGATTCATGTTTTCATATAGAGGAGTTCTTATTTGCCAGGGCCTAATTGCAAGTACAGTCACATGCAAGGACGAATGTAGGAAGACTGTTAGGAAGAAAAAAGTAAGAATCTACGAATGAATTTCAGAAAAGCATATGACTGTAGGAATGACTGTCAGAGACGCATCTGACACTGTAGGAATGAATGTCAGGGACGCATCTGACTGTAGGAATGAATGTCAGGGATGCATCTGACTGTAGGAATGACTGTCAGGGATGCATCTGACTGTAGGAATGACTGTCAGGGACGCATCTGACTGTAGGAATGACTGTCAGGGACGCATCTGACTGTAGGAATGACTGTCAGGGACGCATCTTACTGTAGAAATGACTGTCAGGGACGCATCTTACTGTAGGAATGACTGTCAGGGACGCATCTGACTGTAAAAATGACTGTCAGGGACGCATCTGACTGTAGGAATGACTCTCAGGGACGCATCTTACTGTAGGAATGACTGTCAGGGACGCATCTGACTGTAGGAATGAATGTCAGGGACGCATCTGACTGTAGGAATGACTGTCAGGGACGCATATTACTGTAGGAATGACATCTAGTAATGACTGTCAGGGACGCATCTGACTGTAGGAATGACTGTCAGGGACGCATCTGACTGTAGGAATGACTGTCAGGGACGCATCTGACTGTAGGAATGAATGTCAGGGACGCATCTGACTGTAGGAATGACTGTCAGGGACGCATCTGACTGTAGGAATGACATCTAGGAATGACTGTCAGGGACGCATCTGACTGTAGGAATGACATCTAGGAATGACTGTCAGGGACGCATCTGACTGTAGGAATGAATGTCAGGGTCGCATCTTACTGTAGAAATGACATCTAGTAATGACTGTCAGGGACGCATCTGACTGTAGGAATGACTGTCAGGGACGCATCTGACTGTAGGAATGACTGTCAGGGTCGCATCTTACTGTAGAAATGACTGTCAGGGACGCATCTGACTGTAGGAATGACTGTCAGGGAAGCATCTTACTGTAGGAATGACTGTCAGGGACGCATCTGACTGTAGGAATGACTGTCAGGGACGCATATTACTGTAGGAATGACATCTTGGAATGACTGTCAGGGACGCATCTGACTGTAGGAATGACATCTAGGAATGACTGTCAGGGACGCATCTGACTGTAGGAATGACTGTCAGGGACGCATCTGACTGTAGGAATGACTGTCAGGGACGCATATTACTGTAGGAATGACATCTAGGAATGACTGTCAGGGATGCATCTGACTGTAGGAATGACTGTCAGGGACGCATCTGACTGTAGGAATGACTGTCAGGGACGCATCTGACTGTAGGAATGACTGTCAGGGACGCATCTGACTGTAGGAATGAATGTCAGGGACGCATCTGACTGTAGGAATGACTGTCAGGGACGCATCTGACTGTAGGAATGACATCTAGGAATGACTGTCAGGGACGCATCTGACTGTAGGAATGACATCTAGTAATGACTGTCAGGGACGCATCTGACTGTAGGAATGACATCTAGGAATGACTGTCAGGGACGCATCTGACTGTAGGAATGAATGTCAGGGACGCATCTGACTGTAGGAATGACTGTCAGGGACGCATATTACTGTAGGAATGACATCTAGGAATGACTGTCAGGGACGCATCTGACTGTAGGAATGACTGTCAGGGACGCATCTGACTGTAGGAATGACTGTCAGGGACGCATATTACTGTAGGAATGACATCTAGGAATGACTGTCAGGGATGCATCTGACTGTAGGAATGACTGTCAGGGACGCATCTGACTGTAGGAATGACTGTCAGGGACGCATCTGACTGTAGGAATGACTGTCAGGGACGCATCTGACTGTAGGAATGAATGTCAGGGACGCATCTGACTGTAGGAATGACTGTCAGGGACGCATCTGACTGTAGGAATGACATCTAGGAATGACTGTCAGGGACGCATCTGACTGTAGGAATGACATCTAGTAATGACTGTCAGGGACGCATCTGACTGTAGGAATGACATCTAGGAATGACTGTCAGGGACGCATCTGACTGTAGGAATGAATGTCAGGGTCGCATCTTACTGTAGAAATGACTGTCAGGGACGCATCTGACTGTAGGAATGACTGTCAGGGAAGCATCTTACTGTAGGAATGACTGTCAGGGACGCATCTGACTGTAGGAATGACTGTCAGGGACGCATATTACTGTAGGAATGACATCTAGGAATGACTGTCAGGGACGCATCTGACTGTAGGAATGACTGTCAGGGACGCATATTACTGTAGGAATTACATCTAGGAATGACTGTCAGGGACGCATCTGACTGTAGGAATGACATCTAGGAATGACTGTCAGGGACGCATCTGACTGTAGGAATGACATCTAGGAATGACTGTCAGGGACGCATCTGACTGTAGGAATGACATCTAGGAATGACTGTCAGGGACGCATCTGACTGTAGGAATGACTGTCAGGGACGCATATTACTGTAGGAATGACTGTCAGGGACGCATATTACTGTAGGAATGACATCTAGGAATGACTGTCAGGGACGCATCTGACTGTAGGAATGACTGTCAGGGACGCATCTGACTGTAGGAATGACTGTCAGGGACGCATCTGACTGTAGGAATGACATCTAGGAATGACTGTCAGGGACGCATCTGACTGTAGGAATGACATCTAGGAATGACTGTCAGGGACGCATCTGACTGTAGGAATGACATCTAGGAATGACTGTCAGGGACGCATCTGACTGTAGGAATGACTGTCAGGGACGCATATTACTGTAGGAATGACATCTAGGAATGACTGTCAGGGACGCATCTGACACTGTAGGAATGACTGTCAGGGATGCATCTGACTGTAGGAATGACTGTCAGGGATGCATCTGACTGTAGGAATGACTGTCAGGGATGCATCTGACTGTAGGAATGACTGTCAGGGACGCATCTGACTGTAGGAATGACTGTCAGGGACGCATCTGACTGTAGGAATGACTGTCAGGGACGCATCTGACTGTAGGAATGACTGTCAGGGAAGCATCTAAGAATGACAGTCTATTATTCTCTGATTTATGGCTGACTCATCGCGCAACCGTCTACTAAGAGTAAATATGGAATAGAATTTAACTCTTTTTTGTCTCAATATTTGAAAATTTTTAAATTAAAAAAAATTCCTGCATTTCCTACAGTTGCTCCCTTCCATAGTAAGAAGCGCTGCAAAGTTGCGCTGCTAAGTGCTATTCTGGTCCTGCTGTCGTTGGCACTGTTGCGCCAGCTGGTCCCGAGCAATCGGCGATTCGGCTACGCTCAAGAGGTGCATCACGAATCCTTGGTTCACTCGCTTGAAGACGCTGATGTTGCCACGGAAACGAGGCGAGTACCGATCAGCCGTCAGGTGCACCAGAGCTGGAAGACCAGGAGGCTGCCTTCGGCGAGAGCGTCGCGTTGGTCAGAAAGCTGGCGCCGGTGCTTCCCAGACTGGCACTACCGGCTGTGGACTGACGCTGACAACCTGCGGCTGGTGCGCAGGCACTATCCCTGGCTACTGGACACCTACCTGGGACTCAGGAGGCCTGTGGAGAGAGCCGACTTAGCAAGGTAGTTCAATTGATCAATGACTGATGAGGCTAGGATGTGATGTAGGTGTGCTGTTACTTGTTAGATTGTGTTGGTTTACCTGTTAGATTGTTTTGGTTTACCTGTTAGATTGTGTTGGTTTACCTGTTAGATTGTTTTGGTTTACCTGTTAGATTGTGTTGGTTTACCTGTTAGATTGTGTTGGTTTACCTGTTAGATTGTGTTGGTTTACCTGTTAGATTGTGTTGGTTTACCTGTTAGATTGTTTTGGTTTACCTGTTAGATTGTGTTGGTTTACCTGTTAGATTGTGTTGGTTTACCTGTTAGATTGTGTTGGTTTACCTGTTAGATTGTTTTGGTTTACCTGTTAGATTGTGTTGGTTTACCTGTTAGATTGTGTTGGTTTACCTGTTAGATTGTGTTGGTTTACCTGTTAGATTGTGTTGGTTTACCTATTAGATTGTTTTGGTTTACCTGTTAGATTGTGTTGGTTTACCTGTTAGATTGTGTTGGTTTACCTGTTAGATTGTGTTGGTTTACCTGTTAGATTGTTTTGGTTTACCTGTTAGATTGTGTTGGTTTACCTGTTAGATTGTGTTGGTTTACCTGTTAGATTGTTTTGGTTTACCTGTTAGATTGTGTTGGTTTACCTGTTAGATTGTGTTGGTTTACCTGTTAGATTGTGTTGGTTTACCTGTTAGATTGTGTTGGTTTACCTATTAGATTGTTTTGGTTTACCTGTTAGATTGTGTTGGTTTACCTGTTAGATTGTGTTGGTTTACCTGTTAGATTGTAATGGTTTACCTGTTAGATTGTTTTGGTTTACCTGTTAGATTGTGTTGGTTTACCTGTTAGATTGTGTTGGTCACCTGTTAGATTGTGTTGGTCACCTGTTAGATTGTGCTGTCAAATATTAGATTTTCGGTGGGGAGTTGCAAAAGGAAGATTCTCATGGAGGGTGAAGGGGCGATTCTCATGGAGGGTGAGGGGACGATTCTCATGGAGAGTGAGGGGGGCGATTCTCATGGAGGGTGAGGGGCGATTCTCATGGAGGGTGAGGGGACGATTCTCATGGAGAGTGAGGGGGGCGATTCTCATGGAGGGTGAGGGGCGATTCTCATGGAGGGTGAGGGGGCGATTCTCATGGAGGGTGAGGGGCGATTCTCATGGAGGGTGAGGGGGCGATTCTCATGGAGGGTGAGGGGCGATTCTCATGGAGGGTGAGGGGGGCGATTCTCATGGAGGGTGAGGGGCGATTCTCATGGATGGTGAGGGGGCGATTCTCATGGAGGGTGAGGGGGCGATTCTCATGGAGGGTGAGGGGGGCGATTCTCATGGAAGGTGAGGGCGATTCTCATGCAGGGTGAGGGGGGCGATTCTCATGGAGGGTGAGGGGCGATTCTCATGGAGGGTGAGGGGCGATTCTCATGGAGGGTGAGGGGCGATTCTCATGGAGGGTGAGGGGGCGATTCTCATGGAGGGTGAGGGGGGCGATTCTCATGGAGGGTGAGGGGCGATTCTCATGGAAGGTGAGGGGGGCGATTCTCATGGAGGGTGAGGGGCGATTCTCATGGAGGGCGAGGGGCGATTCTCATGGAAGGTGAGGGGCGATTCTCATGGAGGGCGAGGGGCGATTCTCATGGAAGGTGAGGGGGCGATTCTCATGGAGGGTGAGGGGCGATTCTCATGGAGGGTGAGAGGCGATTCTCATGGAAGGTGAGGGGGGCGATTCTCATGGAGGGTGAGGGGGGCGATTCTCATGGAAGATGAGGGGCGATTCTCATGGAGGGTGAGGGGGCGATTCTCATGGAGGGTGAGGGCGATTCTTCTGCATGTTAATGCATGTACATGTAACTCCATGGCTACTTATCGCTCTTCCAGATACCTGTACCTGCACAGACACGGCGGCATCTACGCAGACTTGGACAGCCTGTGCCTAAAGAATTTCACCGAGTTATTTAACACGGCCTCCATAGTGCTGGCGGGCATGGACCATGCACAGAACCGACCTTGGGAAACTGTGCAAGGCATCTACGTGCAGAACTCGCTGATGGCATCGCGGCCCGGGCACCCGTTCTGGCTCCAGCTGGCCTGGCGAGCTGCTCAGGAGCTTAAGAAATTCTCCGCATTGGAAAAGTTGGATAAGCGGAAATCCAGCCAGCTGAGGCCGGAGCACATCACGGGGCCGCTCATGCTGCTTCAGGAGCTGAGGAGCCACATCCGGAAACACGACAGCGTGAAACGGAAGGATGGCGCAGTTTTAAGCGGCGACCTGCTGATTTTGCCAGGCCGCTATTTGAATCCCTTCAGTTGGTCGGTGAACCGCAACCCGGCCAACTGTCGCGATCTGGGAAATATGACGCTTCATCAGGAGAGGCTGTGCGCGGCCAGCTTCCCAGATGCCTACGCGGTGCAGTTTCACGCACAGAGCTGGCTTCATGGACACTTTTAAAGACGGAGATTGTTTCCCCAATGGGAATTCTTACTTTGAGGTCCCAGATTCAAGATTCGGGTTTCGGGTTTTCGGATACGTGATTTGGGAATCGGGAATCGGGACTCAGGAATCGGGAATCGGGCACTGGGACTCGGGAATCGGGAATGGAATCGGGACTCGGGAATCGGGAATCGGGAATCGGGAATCGGGAATCGGGACTCGGGATTCGGGATTCGGGATTTGGGATTTGGGATTCGGGATTCGGGATTCGGGACTCGGGACTCGGGACTCGGGAATCGGGACTCGGGAATCGGGATTCTGGAATCGGGAATCGGGAATCGGGAATCGAGAATCGGGAATCGGGAATCAGGAATCGAGAATCGGGAATCGGGAATCGGGAATCGAGAATCGGGAATCGGGAATCGGGAATCGGGACTCGGGAATCGGGAATCGGGAATCGGGATTCGGGATTTGGGATTCGGGATTCGGGATTCATGAATCTGGTTGGAAATTTGGGGTACTTTGAAATGATTTTTCCTCCCGAATATTTGATTGAATGAATGCTTAGTACACTTCAGATTATTTGCCAATAAATTCAAGCAACAATTGCCACTTATCAATAAATCATATCAATAAGCCATATCAATAGAAACTGTTGCATGCACTTTCAAATGACATTAATATGACACTCCTAATTACACTGACTTAATCGATTTTATAATATTGGCAAAAATACGCCGGGGCGAGTCAGAAAAGGACGTCAACTGTTAAAACTCAGTGGTTTATCGAATTCTGTTTGTTAATTGAAATTCTTGAGTTCAAACATGTTTCTATATGTTTATAAAACTTTTCGAAAGCAGCATTGCGCCACATTGGCATTAGATAAGAATTTTCCTCTGGATCAACGTAGCCTGTCGTTAAGAGAAGAGTCTCCTTATCAACTGATAATATTTGTACCCCCCAAGGCTCAGATACAAAGTAAACTTCAAGACTTTCTCGGCTACCATGGAAAAAACATTTTTGACAAGCCTAGCTAAGTCCTTCTGAGAAGTCGAGCTCCTGCCCTGTACCGATTCGAGCTCATGCCCTGTACCGATTCGAGCTTATGCCCTGTACCGATTCGAGCTCATGCCCTGTACCGATTCGAGCTCATGCCCTGTACCGATTCGAGCTCATGCCCTGTACCGATTCGAGCTCATGCCCTGTACCGATTCGAGCTCATGCCCTGTACCGATTCGAGCTCATGCCCTGTACCGATTCGAGCTCCTGCCCTGTACCGATTCGAGCTCATGCCCTGTACCGATTCGAGCTCATGCCCTGTACCGATTCGAGCTTATGCCCTGTACCGATTCGAGCTCATGCCCTGTACCGATTCGAGCTCATGCCCTGTACCGATTCGAGCTTATGCCCTGTACCGATTCGAGCTCATGCCCTGTACCGATTCGAGCTTATGCCCTGTACCGATTCGAGCTCCTGCCATGTACCGATTCGAGCTCATGACCTGTACCGATTCGAGCTCCTGCCCTGTACCGATTCGAGCTCATGCCCTGTACCGATTCAAGCATATGACCGCGAGCGCCCACGTACCAGTTAATGAGATGCAAATTGCTTGTCAATGACTAGTCAATAAATATTCAATTAGCACAAAATCAGGTAGTTACTTTGCCGCTTTCAGACACCGGCCTCATCAAATTAATTTATAAGCTAAGCGTGCATTTCTAATTTGGCACGTCGTTTGAAAACTCTGGCAAGAATTATAGTTTATTGACAAATTCTCTGTCCTTATCGACATCTTCAGCGCTACTGTACAGCACGTGATTTCTGCTTCTGCCCCCTGCCTCAATCTTTTATAACTCGTCTCCGCCTTTGGTTTCGCGTCGTGTGCCCCCCACCTCGCTCTGTGTCGCTCGCTCTCACTCTTGTGCCTCTTGCACTGCTAGCTCAACAGGTCTATAAGAAAGGCTCAATATTTGCAATCTTCAGTAGCGAAGTGAATATTATTACCACTTATTTGTGCGGTGAAAGGATTGGAATTAAGACTTATTTGAGTAAGTCAGTTGTTATATATTGACTGCATTTGATACTCTTGTCAGTTGATAATATAATGTTTGTTACATGAAGCTTATTAACTTGTCGACTTGACTTTGACAGCACATGAAATGATTTAATTTTAGACGGTTTGTCGTGCTTCACGGTAACTACTGCTGCTGTTAATGAAGTTGTTGTCTGTGGTGACTGTTGTTAATGAAGTTATTGTCTGTGGTGACTGTTGTTAATGAAGTTATTGTCTGTGGTGACTGTTGTTAATGAAGTTGTTGTCTGTGGTGACTGTTGTTAATGAAGTTATTGTCTGTGGTGACTGTTGTTAATGAAGTTGTTGTCTGTGGTGACTGTTGTTAATGAAGTTATTGTCTGTGGTGACTGTTGTTAATGAAGTTATTGTCTGTGGTGACTGTTGTTAATGAAGTTGTTGTCTGTGGTGACTGTTGTTAATGAAGTTATTGTCTGTGGTGACTGTTGTTAATGAAGTTGTTGTCTGTGGTGACTGTTGTTAATGAAGTTATTGTCTGTGGTGACTGTTGTTAATGAAGTTATTGTCTGTGGTGACTGTTGTTAATGAAGTTATTGTCTGTGGTGACTGTTGTTAATGAAGTTATTGTCTGTGGTGACTGTTGTTAATGAAGTTATTGTCTGTGGTGACTGTTGTTAATGAAGTTATTGTCTGTGGTGACTGTTGTTAATGAAGTTATTGTCTGTGGTGACTGTTGTTAATGAAGTTATTGTCTGTGGTGACTGTTGTTAATGAAGTTATTGTCTGTGGTGACTGTTGTTAATGAAGTTGTTGTCTGTGGTGACTGTTGTTAATGAAGTTATTGTCTGTGGTGACTGTTGTTAATGAAGTTATTGTCTGTGGTGACTGTTGTTAATGAAGTTATTGTCTGTGGTGACTGTTGTTAATGAAGTTATTGTCTGTGGTGACTGTTGTTAATGAAGTTGTTGTCTGTGGTGACTGTTGTTAATGAAGTTATTGTCTGTGGTGACTGTTGTTAATGAAGTTGTTGTCTGTGGTGACTGTTGTTAATGAAGTTATTGTCTGTGGTGACTGTTGTTAATGAAGTTATTGTCTGTGGTGACTGTTGTTAATGAAGTTATTGTCTGTGGTGACTGTTGTTAATGAAGTTATTGTCTGTGGTGACTGTTGTTAATGAAGTTATTGTCTGTGGTGACTGTTGTTAATGAAGTTATTGTCTGTGGTGACTGTTGTTAATGAAGTTATTGTCTGTGGTGACTGTTGTTAATGAAGTTATTGTCTGTGGTGACTGTTGTTAATGAAGTTATTGTCTGTGGTGACTGTTGTTAATGAAGTTATTGTCTGTGGTGACTGTTGTTAATGAAGCTATTGTCTGTGGTGACTGTTGTTAATGAAGCTATTGTCTGTGGTGACTGTTGTTAATGAAGTTGTTGTCTGTGGTGACTGTTGTTAATGAAGTTATTGTCTGTGGTGACTGTTGTTAATGAAGTTATTGTCTGTGGTGACTGTTGTTAATGAAGCTATTGTCTGTGGTGACTGTTGTTAATGAAGCTATTGTCTGTGGTGACTGTTGTTAATGAAGTTGTTGTCTGTGGTCACAGCGCGCAGGAGCTGCGTGTAAGGGTTAAAAAAATCTAGTACAAAGCGACCTGCTTTATTGTGTTCACCATTACTTGGTAAGTATTTTTCTAGAGTTTTTAAAAAATCTGCCGATGTCAAGCTCCACAATCAGTAAATTATTCAATTAGCATTAATTGCATGGCGAAAGGTCTAAACAAGTCATGATTTTTAACCAAGGACCATTGATTTTTTAAATTAAAGGCAAAATACACACCCATGAGTGCGTACCCCCAAGCCCCAAGGCACAGTGTACATGCATGACGAATTGCGAAAGCTGAGGCGCCATACACCCCTAAGTGCGCATGATCAACCTCTATCAGTGTAGGGTCAGTTGCGTCACCGAAAAAATGAAGTGCATTTAGCGTCACTCTCTGACAGGCAGATTTTTTGTTTTTGAGCTATATAAATGATTAATTTAGCATAAATCAGCTCATCTCAGCATTTAGGAATTGAAAAGCCTTGAACTGAACACCACCATGCCAAACTACTCAAAATCTCACGAAGAGAACCAGCTGAAGGTCTGCCTTGTGTGCTTTAAGCGCGGGTCAGGCATGCAGCGCATTGACAAAGCAGCTCTACCTCGCATCCAGCGGTACTTTTATGCAAACTACGATTTGAAGAACGAGTTTCTCCCAGCTGCTCTGTGTGCTCGATGCCAGGGTCTGCTGCTGGATATTGAACGGGGGAATCGAACTTCTGAAGCTCTTCCTGCCCCTTTTGATTTTTCAAAAGTCGTACCGACAAAGGAAACAAGGGGCCACCCGAAGTGCAGCTGCTGTCTCTGTGAGATTGCCAGAGAAAGTCCAATCGGCAAAGGACTCGGCACCTGGAAGCCGGAGCCGCATCGCCTTGGCAGACCGAAAACCGATTCGCCAAACAAGGAGGTGCCACCAGTAGTATATAAAACTAGCAATCTTCGCCCCCCGATGGGGGACATCTGGATAGAATCTCTGTTCTCTACAAGTAACAAAAAGACAGCCAGAAAATCCTTCACAAAGACAACAGACAAACTGCTCAAATGAAGTGAATTGCAATAAGAAATCTTCCCAAGACCACAAGCATCCCCCAGATAGCAAGCATTCCCCAGATAGCAAGCATCCCTCAAATAGCAAGCATCCCCCAGATAGCAAGCATCCCCCAGATAGCAAGCATCCCCCAGATAGCAAGCATCCCCCAGATAGCAAACATCCCCCAGATAGCAAGCATCCCCCAGATAGCAAGCATTCCCCAGATAGCAAACATTCCCAGATAGCAAGCATTCCCCAGATAGCAAGCATCCCTCAGATAGCAAGCATACCCCAAATAGCAAGCATCCCTCAGATAGCAAGCATCCCTCAGATAGCAAGCATCCCCCAGATAGCAAGCATCACTCAGATAGCAAGCATCCCTCAGATAGCAAGCATCCACCAGATAGCAAGCATCCCTCAGATAGCAAGCATCCCCCAAATTGCAAGCATCGCCCAGATAGCAAGCATCCCCCAGAAAGCAAGCATCCTCCAAATAGCAAGCATCCCCCAGATAGCAAGCATCACTCAGATAGCAAGCATCCCTCAGATAGCAAGCATCCACCAGATAGCAAGCATCCCTCAGATAGCAAGCATCCCCCAAATTGCAAGCATCGCCCAGATAGCAAGCATCCCCCAGAAGGCAAGCATCCCCCAAATAGCAACCATCCACCAGACAAAAAGTAGCTAGAGCGACAATTTCCTTAGCTTTATAGTGGCTCCTTTAAATTGGCATGGCGCTTTATACCTTTACATTTGAAATTGTATATCTTGAATGTTTGACATGGTGGCTCTTTTATGTTTGACATGGTGGCTCTTTATTGTTCGACATGGTGGCTTTTTTATGTTTGACATGGTGGCTCTTGTATGTTCGACATGGTGGCTCTTTTAATGGTCGACATGGTGGCTCTTTAATGTTCTTCATGTTGGCTCTTTTATGTTTGACATGCTGGCTTTTTTATGTTTGACATGGTGGCTCTTTTATGTTCGACATGGTGGCTCTTTTATGTTCTACATGGCTGCTCTTTTATGTTCGACATGGTGGCTCTTGTATGTTCGACATGGTCGCTCTTTTGGGTTTGAAATGGTGGCTCTTTAATATTTGACAAGGTGGCCCTTTAATGTTTAACATGGTGGCTCTTTAAATTTCGAAATGGTGGCTCCTTAATTTTCGAAATGGTGGCTGTTTTATGTTTGACATGGTGGCTCTTTAATGTTCGACATGGTGGCTCTTTAATGTTCTTAATGGTGTCTGTTTTATGTTTGACATGGTGGCTCTTTATTGTTCGACATGGTGGCTCTTTAATTTTCGAAATGGTGGCTGTTTTATGTTTGACATGGTGGCTCTTTAATATTTGACAAGGTGGCCCTTTAATGTTTAACATGGTGGCTCTTTAATTTTCGAAATGGTGGCTCCTTAATTTTCGAAATGGTGGCTCTTTTATGTTTGACATGGTGGCTCTTTAATGTTTGACATGGTGGCTCTTTAATGTTCGACATGGTGGCTCTTTAATGTTCTTAATGGTGTCTGTTTTATGTTCGACATGGTGGCTCTTTTATGTTCGACATGGTGGCTCTTTAATGTTCGACATGGTGGCTCATTTAGGTTTGAAATGGTGGCTCTTTAATGTTTGACATTGTGGCTCTTTAATATTTGACAAGGTGGCTCTTTAATGTTCGACATGGTGGCTTCTTAATTTTCGAAATGGTGGCTCCTTAATTTTCGAAATGGTGGCTGCTTTATGTTTGACATGGTGGCTCTTTAATGTTTGACATGGTAACTCTTTTATGTTTGATATGGTGGCTCTTTTATGTTCGACATGGTGGCTCTTTAATGTTCGACATGGTGGCTCCTTTAGGTTTGAAATGGTGGCTCTTTAATGTTTGACATTGTGGCTCTTTTATGTTCGACATGGTGGCTCTTTTAGGTTTGACATGGTGACTCTTAAATGTTTGACATGGTGGCTCTTTAATGTTTCACATGGTGGCTCTTTAATATTTGACATAAAGTCACATATATGTTTGACATGGTGGCTCCTAAATGTTTGACATGGTGGCTCTTTAATGTTCGACATGGTGGCTCCTTAATTTTCGAAATGGTGGCTCATTAATTTTCGAAATGGTGGCTGCTTTATGTTTGACATGGTGGCTCTTTAATGTTTGACATGGTAACTCTTTTATGTTTGATATGGTGGCTCTTTTATGTTCGACATGGTGGCTCTTTAATGTTCGACATGGTGGCTCCTTTAGGTTTGAAATGGTGGCTCTTTAATGTTTGACATTGTGGCTCTTTTATGTTCGACATGGTGGCTCTTTTAGGTTTGACATGGTGACTCTTAAATGTTTGACATGGTGGCTCTTTAATGTTTCACATGGTGGCTCTTTAATATTTGACATAAAGTCACATATATGTTTGACATGGTGGCTTCTAAATGTTTGACATGGTGGCTCTTTATGTTTGACATGGTGGCTCTTTTATGTTCGACATGGTGGATCTTTTTTGTTCTACATGGTAACTCTTTTATGTTTGATACGGTGGCTTTTGAATGTCTGACATGTTGGCTCTTTTATGTTTGACATGGTGGCTCTTAATTGTTTGACATAGTGGCTCTTTAATGTTCAAAATGGTGGCTCTTTAATGTTCGAAATGGTGGCTCTTTAATGTTCGAAATGGTGGCTGTTTTATGTTTGACATGGTGGCTCTTTTATGTTTGACATGGTGGCTCTTTAATGTTCGACATGGTAGCTCTTTAATGTTCGACATGGTAGCTCTTTTATGTTTGACATGGTAACTCTTTTATGTTCGATATGTTGGCTCTTCTATGTTTGACATTGCGCTTCTTTGATGTTTAGCAGTTTTGTTGTGTTTTTAAGGTGTTTTAATAAAAAAATCTTTTTGCACTACTATGATTCGAACCCAGGTCGCTACATTAGCATTCCAGTCTGTTCGCATCAGGGCTATCTCTTTTCAATTGGAGAACATGAATTGTGGCCCTTATAATTCAATTCTTACAGCAAGTCAATTGGAGTAAAAAGTTATGACATAATCAATTTCTCAGTCAGCCAGTATCAGTCTCAATTTAAGTTAGCAATATGGTTACGCAATTTAAATCAAGTCGTGTGTGCATTTCTTCGGTACTGTTTTCAACTTGTTGTGATGCAATCTTTATCACAATCGGAATTCAGTCAGTCAGTTTTTTCTCTAGCATTCTTACAATGCATTTCAGGTCGAAAGAGCTGCTTGACCTTTGCAAAAAAGCATGTTTTTCGAATATTTAATCCCTTTAAAATTGAGCAATTTCTTAGCCAAGATGCATGTACCGTCCCAGGAAAATTTCTGATCGAATAATGCAAGTTTGAAGAAAATCGGTTGAGCCATTTTTTCTGAAATCTATCGCATACCTACCTACCTACCTACCCACAGACAACTCATTTTTAGTATATAGGAAGACGCTTCTAGACCCAGAGCACTTTTTTAATGACCGTTTTAAGGGTCTAGAGGGGGGACACGGGGGGTAAATAAAAAAACACATCTAAACACCATTAATACATCTAATCACCCATAATCACCCCTAACAATAAAAATCATTCCCAACACTTCCAAACACTCCCCAACACCCCCCTCGCGTCCCCCCTCTTAAGACCTTAAAAACGGCCATTAAAATAAGGTCTGATCTGTAAGCGTCTTTTTCTATACTACTACTCTATAACCCCTTGCCCGCGCCGCAGGCGCGAAGGGTCACAAAAGAGTTTAAACTGAGTCATGGTAATAGTAACACTCAACAAAAAATTACTCTCATAGCCACTATTGGCTAGCTTGCAAAATCTTGCCGTAGCAGGAATTGAACGCCCACTCAGCCATCCAACTCTATAAAAACCACAGCCATCAACCCAGTTCTAGCTCATCTCTCAGGAAGAAGAAGACAGGCTCCGCGCGTCACAAGTAAAATGGGGTGCCCACCATCAATGAATAAGTTTTTAACAAATCGTCCAGAAAAATTCTGGACGTCCAGAAAAAAATGACTCAATGCAGTATATACACCATCTTGGGTTGAAAAATATTCTTTTGTGTGTTCTCGTATTCTTTTTTTCTGTTACTAAAAATAGAACAAAAAATGACACACGTTACACATGTGCAAAATATAAATGAGTATCAGGTAGGAGATCCAATTGAATACCGAGGTGAGGGACTTTTTGATTTGGTTGGAACAGCAGCAAATTTTGTTAAAGACAATATGGGGCTTATAGGGCAAGCTGGCTCTGCAGCAGGCTCTATAACAAATGCTGTAAAAGGAGGAATTGAAGCAGCTAGAGCGGCAGAAGAACTAAAGAAATTGAGAGATTTTAACGACACCCTCTCACAAATAAATGCAATAAAAGATTTAAAGCTGGCACAAGCCGCACAACCAACAGAAACCCCCACGAAAACCACGCCAATAAGTAATAAAGATATTCAGGATTTTAATAAAATGTTAAATACTATTAAAGGTGGAAAAGGATTAAAGAAATTTTAACAATATAAAAATGGACTCAGTTAATGATGATGAAAACCGGTTATATTTTATAGGAGAAATTGTAGATACCTTAAATCTTGATGATAATAAGCAAACCCACACAATGTTAAAAAGATTGGATCGATTAGGTAAAAAGTTTGACTACGACATCGATACATTTAAACTCGCAGCAAAATATGCACAAGAAGGAAGGCCAATATCCTTTAAGAATCGCGGCAGAAATTATAGGTTGACAGACTCCGATGTGAAATTTTTAATGGAGACTCACACTAAAAAGGACGGCGGATTACTACCCATTCTACCGCTTCTTTTAGGACTTGGCGCAGCTGGAGCAGTCGGTTTAGCCGGAAAAAGAATTCATGATAATGTAAAACAGCTAGGAGAGTTAAGAGCGAAACAGGGGGGAATCTTACCCTTGCAGCTTTGCTCCCAATAATTTTTGCAGGAATTGGAGCAGCTGGAGGAGTTGCTGGCGGAGCAGCTGGAATTGCAAAAGCAGTAAATGACAAAAAAGCTGCGGACGAAAAAGCTAAAAGAGAGGCCGAATTTCAAAGACAGCAAATAACGCAGGACGCACAATTTAAACAAAAACTTATCGATACAATTAATAGTAGTTCAGCAACAGCCGAGCAAAAAAGAAATGCAGAAGCTAGGTTATCAGCTGGAAAAGGTTTACTCTTGCAAGGAACAAATCACGGGAATGGTTTGGTACTAAAAGGAACAACCCAAGGAAGCGGAGTTGTCGCAGATAAACTACATGAATTTGGCCAAACTTTAGAAAAAACGGGTGAGAAAGCTAAAGGATTTTTTGACAATATTGGATCCAATTTTAGACCGGCTGTTCAGAAGATTTTTACTAAGTTAGGAAAAGATTTTAATATCATTGAAAAACACGACGGAAGCGGATTATATCTCGAAATGCGACCAAAAGCAGGTTCAGGAATTTTCTTAAATTCAAACGTTATGGGCAATGGATTGCTATTACCAAAAGCAGATCTCGAATAGGCTCCTGGGGGAGGGTCTGGACACCAAAAACGCAAAATTAAAAAATCAATAATTCAAACATTATATAAATTTTATTCTATAAAATGGAAGCAATTTTAGCTCAAATCGACAACCCTGAACTTAGAGCACAATTAATAGCTCAAATCGAAGCACAACGAATTGCCGATAGGGCTGAAATAGAAGCAAGAATTAGGGCAGAAAATGAGATACGTTTAGAAAGACAATTAAATGATATTGATAACCTCCAACCACAAGGACAAAATGGAGCTGAAGTAATATATATAGATATAGATATAAATACAAATTATAAAGAATATTTTAAACAAATGAAAGATAAATTAAAGACCATATTAATCAATTATACTATAAGGCCAAATAACAAACGACAGCCAATTAAGTATAAAATAGAAGTTGAAACAGAATTTTAAAAACCAAATATTCTTAATGCAAATTCAGAAATTGAAGTAATAAATAACTTTTCACAAGAATCATATAAAACATTATTATCAATGGGAAATTACAACAATCAATTCGATCAAATAGAAGCTGAGTTTGATGAATGGATAGATAAGATGACAGAAAACGGATCTGGGTTTATATTTGTATCCTGTAATTCAGCAATAGTAAAGATTGTTCCTATTGAAATTCTTAAAGGACGATCACATATGAAGCTCAAATTTAAATCACCTATGATTATAAATCCAGACAATAAAGATAATAAATGTTTATTATGGTGTTTATTAATTCATAAATATCACAATCAAGTAGAATCACACATTAATAAAATATATAATTATAGACAATATGAGGATGAAATAATAATGAAAAACATATCATACCCAGTAGCAATAGATGATATATATAAGATTGAAAAAATGAATGGTTTAAATATTAATGTGTTTACAATTGAAGAACCAAAAGATCTAGAAGAAATTTTAACCGATCCAGAATGGTATAAGAAAAGGTGTTATCTTGTTAAGCCAGCAACTGATATAACAGCACCAGATCAAATCGATCTTTTGTACATGCAGCGCGAAAATGAAACACATTATATATACATAAAAGATATTAGTTCTTTTTTAAGAGAAAATAGAAATAGATATCCACTATGTAGAAATTGTTTTACATTTAAAAAGGATGAAACAGCTCTTAAAAACCACCAACGATTTTGTTTAGATCACAAATTTACTAATGCTATAATGCCAGCATCTGAAGATGCAACCCTAAAGTTCCAACAACATTATATGGCAGTTAAAAAACCAATAGTAATATATGCTGATTTTGAAGCAACAAATGTTCCCTTAAAAGAATCACAGACGGCATCTGATGATGGGGATCGTGCAAAGCACGCGACCTACGGGACGAATGCACAAAAAAATTGGCACAACAGTTTCCGAATAGTTATTGTATATATGTACACTCTGTAGCTGATCATATATTTAAATCAAGGATGATTACTTACCACGGTAATGATGCAGCTAAGCACATGGCAGAATCATTAGTAAATGTATTTGAATATATTCAAAATCAATATGATAAATTATCAAAAAATATTAATATGACAAATAAGGATAGAGACAATTATAAAAATGCAACAAATTGTTTTATGTGCAAAAGACATTTAAGTAAGAATAATAAGATACGAGAACATTGTCATCTAACAGGAAATTATCGAGGGGCAGCATGTAGATCATGTAATGCAAAAGAAGGAAAAGGATGTAAGGAAATACCAGTATTTTTTCATAATGGTTCCGGATATGATTTTCATTTCTTAGTTCGAGAATTGCTTCATTTAGGAAAGGATGAATATGAAATAAATATATTACCTAAAACATCAGAAAATTACATATCAATAACATATGGTAAGAAATACTCCCATCTAGTTTTTCTAGATTCCTTGAGATTCTTATCAACATCTTTAGCAAATGTTGTTTCATCATTAGTTCCAAAACCATGGGATTTAGAAATAGTAAAGAAAAACTTTCCAATACTATTGAATCGTTTCAAAAAAGAAAAACTATCCGAGGAAGAACTAATGCTATTAACTCGTAAGGGCATCTATCCATATGAATATGTAACATCTGAAGACGTATTTTTTCATACCGAATTACCGCCCATAGAAAAGTTTTATTCACATTATCACAATCAAATATAAGTGAATCGGATTATGAACACGCTCAAAAAGTATGGAAATACTTTAATTGTAAAACATTTAAAGATTATCATAATCTATATCTTAAAGCAGATGTTCTCCTATTAGCTGATGCATTTGAAAACTTTAGGAATCATACATATGAGAATTTTAAAATTGATCCCGCATATTGTTTCAGTGCACCGGGATTAACATGGGCTTGTGGTTTGAAACATACAGATGTTAAGATTGATTTACTAACTGATCATGATATGTTGTTAATGATTGAGAGAGGAATTCGCGGCGGATTCTCGGGTGTACTAGGAGATAGATATACTAAAGTAAATAATAAATATCTACCAAATTATAATAAAAAAGAAAAATCATCATATGTATTATATCTAGATGCAAACAATTTATACGGTGGTTGTATGAAACAAAAATTACCAATAGCTGATTTCCAATGGGAAGATGACCCGATTATTACAAAAATATTCCCGAAGGAAGGGGCTGTATTGTAGAGGTGGATTTGCAATATACTCGGGAAGCAAAAGCAAAAACATATAAATATCCTTTAGCTCCAGAGCATTGTTCAGTTAATGAAGATGATTTATCACAAACACAAAAAGATTATCTTAAAGTAGATAATGCAAAACATCTAGCAACAAAAAAATTAATATTAAATTTACATGATAAGAAAAACTATGTAGTGCATTATAAGCTTCTACAATTTTATGAAAAGCAGGGATTAAAAGTGTCTAAAGTACATCGAACAATATCGTTTATTGAGGAAGATTGGTTAGCTAAATATTTGATTTAAATTCAAATCAGAGACAGATGTCAAAAACAAATTTTGAGAAAGATTATTGGAAATTAATGAATAATGCTTTTTATGGAAAAACGGTTGAAAATATTAGAGATAGAACCCAATTCCATTTAGAAAAGGATATTGATAAAGCAAAGAAATATTTTCTCAAACCTAACTTTAAAGACTTTATAAAATTTGATGATAACTTTATGGGTATTCATATGAGAAATAAAACAACAAAATTTCTTAACCAATATTTATTGGAATGGTTGTTTTAGATTATGCAAAGCTGGTAATGTATGAATATTATTATGATGTTATATAATAAAACATGGCCAGATAACTATCCAATATATGCAGACACCGACAGTTTGGTATTTAAGGTTGAAACAGAGGATCGGAAAGTCCGCGAACCAAAGGTTCGATGTCTATAAAAGATATGGAAAAAATTAAGGATACATTGGATACCTCGACTATCCGGATAACCATCCTTTAAAATCAGATCAAAATAAAAAAGTTGTACTTAAAATGAAAGATGAATTAAATAGCAAAATCATAACCGAGTTTATAGCAATAAGATCAAAAATGCTATGCATTTAAAGTTTAGGACAGGAGGAGAGGTAAAAAAAATAAAAGGGGTATCAAGGCAGCAGTAAAAGATAACATTTGATGATTATAAAAACGTACTTTTAGATTACCTTAATACAATTGAAAATTTCATGCTCCACAATATCGATTAAATTCAGATAAGCATCAGATGTTTGTCATCGAGACAATAAAAAAACATTAAGTCCATTTGATGATAAAGATATTTAGATGATAAATTAAACATATCCATATGGTTTAAAAGAAGAGATAAAAAATATGATAAAGATAAAAACAAAAAGAAGATATAATAAGTAAATATAATGAATACAAAGCGGCAATAAATAATTATTATTACGATTGTGATTGTGAATCCGAATGTGATTGTGAATATAATACATTTCTAGAATATT
>NIVC01004391.1:0-47477 GCA_002269645.1 Macrostomum lignano
TTTCTATTATACAAAGAAACAAATGTGTTAGGCCTATATTCCTAATAATAATGTGAATAAATTATTAGGCCTATATAAATATAAAATACTTTATAACAAGATTTTTTGCTGAGCCTTTTTCTTAGGTTAGAATTTGCTAATATTATTATTTTTAATGATATTATAATTATCCCTATTTTAAGTTTTAGACTTTATAAATTATTGCAATAGGCTCAATTTTAGTAAGTAGTTTTACATTTCTTAGAAATGTATAAATTAAAAAACTGCTATTGTTACTATGCGAATATTTTAAATATTTTCTTTATTTTCTATATTTTTTGTATAATATTTGTTTGAAACAATAAGAAATTTTTACTATAAATAGAGGCCACTTGGGAGCCTGGCAAAGTATTCCTGTTCCTTGTGAACAACTTTAATACTCTCACTTGAGAAGAAATTTTATCAGCCATGGGCTTATATTGCTCGTGTTACTTATTTCAAGTAGTAGATAGTAGTTTAGGAGTTGCCCAAGATTGGGAGTTCAATCTGTTCTTAGAGAATGAGAGATCCTAGACTCAGGGGTCTAGTAACCCACCTTTGGAAGGCAGAATTCCTACCACAGGGTAGAGAAATCTAGGCTTAGAGTCTAAGAAACCCGCCTCAGGGCAGAATACCAGCAAAGTGCACTGTGACCCTCTAATCCGGAACGCCAGGACTGAGAGAATAATATCTTTAGAGGAATATAGGGATAGGATAGACAGTGCCTAAAAGACGCTCAGGCCAGAAAGTACAATAAAAGTATAGATGCTACCAATAAAAGTACATAAGCTACCAATAAAAGTACATGTGCTACTAGTAATTAGACAGATAATATAATCCGTAAGAGCAGTGATTATAGAGAACTATTACCCCTGTTATAACTTTGGTGGCAGCAAGTAAGGCTAAACAAAAGAATAAAGAAGAGCCCTGGGACATTATTTTAATTAGGGCCTATGAAAATTAAGATCCAATAAAATTAGACTAAAAATCATATTTAAACCTTTTAATATATCTTTATTAATTATATCCTAATTATCTTTATAAAAAAATCTCATACCTGCTAAGAATAAGATAGGTCTACTAGCTTTGGCTAGCTATGCAACTTATAGAGATAGAGTTAGAGTATATTGGTATTTAACCAACTAAATCAACCAACTAACCAATTAAAAACACAACTCTTGACCTGCTCTTGCCATATTGTAAATGCTAAGAATCTGGCCTATAATACCTAGGCCTATTTGAAACCAGGGCCTGTGGAACAATTCATAGTTATTTTGTATTCGATTAGATTAGATTCAAACATTAGCAGGATTAGCTAGCTTAGAATTGAATTCAAGAGTTCATCTGAGAAAAATAGGACCATTATTTTAAATTGTAATCGACGATCAATGGGCTTACTATAATGATTATGGTTACATTAGAACAATTTCGAGTAAACGTCCAACTGTTGTCTGGAGCCCTCCGGTTAAAACAGTCAACTAAGGCAACTTAAAAATTCGCTTCGACGAATTTACCCAGTTCAAATGCCAGGTAAAGTTGATTTCTATATAACAAATTCGCTAAATCAAAGAGCTAAGAAGCTAAGATCCAAAAAAACTTATCAAGTGGGCTTAACTAAAGGCATATTATCCATTAAAAGTGGATAAACGTTCATTCGGTTCTTAAGCTCTTTATAGTTTATACGCACATAAACTATACATGAAATATCGGTCTTCTTGAAAGAGAAAAGTGAGGGACTGACTAACGCATGCATGGATAAAATTCAATCTTATTTCACTAGTGCCTCACGCAGAAAAAAACTTTTATGAGCTTATCAAGGACGACTTAAGTAGAAGGACGGTACCTATTCAGACAGGCCGATCCTCAGCACCTACATGTAGTCCAGTAACAGCAGAAATAGAAGAGGCGCCAGCGTGTTAACCCTGAAGCACGCCCATCTAGAGATTGTATAATCTAAGATTGAGGATGTGTGTGACGATCCACCAGTCCTTTGGCGGAGTGAACAGCCGTACGCAGCCTTCAGATGCAGCGCGGAATTAGGTGAGGCTGAGCTGTCGGTTGCACGTCTGCCCATAGGCTGGTGTAATCAATTTATTGTTATTATTATTATTACTATGCATAAATAATATACAAGGTAAATATCAACAAGCAGATTGCTTTTCATGGTCAAAAAGTAAATGCCTGGGAAGCTGCATTCTTGGCTTTTTACTGCAGCTGCGAAATTTGTATTGTCTTATATATACTTGCTCGGCATTCTTTGGAATGGCCAAACCGAAACACGGAAATTAAAAATCTAACAGTGATGATAATTGTGGGCTAATTGAACGAATAATTAGACGCGTGGCAATATTGTGGTTGCCATTGTCAGTCAATATATTTTTGGTGGCTTTTTTGATAGATTTCACCTTAAAGACGTTAATTAAATAAAAAATAGCACACAAATAAAGTGAACCTTGTGATATAAAAAAGGACCGTTACAGTGTTAACGCAACTTTAGGTAGAAATTAGTTGAAAATATTTGAATATGTATTAATAGTTTTAGTCAAAAAAAGATATTTTAAAATGAGTTGAAACAGATTCAATAGACACACGCTGCTATAGTGGTATTGCAGTTCACGGAAAATCAACCGATCAATATATAGCCAGCAATATATATAGCCATCAAAAGTGCATAAAATTGAGTTTATCTGCTAAATTAGCCAATCAGAGCTCTTCGCGATATTACCCCACTGTTGCGAATAGCCAACAGAATAGAAAAATGGCTGCCGCAAGAGCCATAATATCCGCTGGGGACATTATGACAAGCAGGCGCATTTGAGTGAGGAGACTTGCTTGCACTTGGCATAAGAGAAATTATACAGCAGAAAACGAATGAGTCTGCTGCTTGAAATGACTAAGATGCACTTGACTTGGTCGTTTGTATGGTAACTCTGGATTGAAAAATTGCAACTTGATTTGATTTTGTCGCACTGGAACTCAGTTATTTGCACTTTAGTTGGCTATGTTGCTACTTGACTGGGGAAAGAACCTACAAAACTGCAGGTACGCCGTGGAGTGATTTAAGCCACTCTTATTGGTGATTTAATTGTTATTATCCAGATTCAGCGGCCATTGTTCGAATCAAAATCGTTTTTGTTTAGAAATATTTAGAAACCGCGAAAAGCCACTGAGCATCGCGAAAATATGTAACCCAAACTGGATTGACAATAGGTCGATAAAACTTCAGACACCTGCGCATAAATGTACCGTGCGATGAAAAAATATAATAAACCGAATTTCAAAGCATAACCATTCTATACATGTACAGGCGTCTAATATCAGCAACACTAGTTTTGGAGATGAGGTCTTTTGAGAATGTGTGACAGTCGATTGGCACACCTTTCAGCAATTGTTTTTATTCCTAAAATCCATCTATTCTCGAGAAATCTCACTAACTTTAAGAATTACAATCATAACCTGAGAGACTTGGTCGAAATCGATAGAATTTCGAAAACAAACTCACATCTGACATTGGATAATGAGAGCTTTTAAAAGTAGCTTTTAAAATAGAAAGCATTAGCCTCGACTCTTTAGCACAGCTTTTACCGCTGAATCCCATGCAAGACTACAATTGAAACTTTGATAAAAATTCACTCACACGAGCTAAAATTTAAATTTAAATTAAACGGAAATAACAAATAGTGATATAGCGAATGATATTACTGATAGGCAGTAGCGTGACGAACAATTGAAAGTTATGTTATGCAAAGTCGAATTGACAATCCATTCGGTACCAGATGCGACGGAGCATGTAAATGAAAGTAAAATAGCAATCGATGTGAAAATGGTCAGCAATTTAGCTTCGTCTTAGAGATAAAACTTGCCTTTATTGATGAAGAAAAAATATCAATATGATTATTGTAAAGAATATCCTTTCGAAAAGCTGAGGCTGAGAAAAAATTTTGATTAAAAAAATTAAAGATAAAATTTAGGAAAAGTTTATGAATGAAAAGTCTTACAAGTTTCAAAAAGTATTTTACACCCATTCTACGCTGGTATGCAATGTACGATGGTAATAAAAATGTTTAAAAATTAAAACCCGCATCAGTTAAACCACAGTTAGTTCAGCTCAGCATCACTGAAGCCCAACTCGAGAAGAAAAGTGCGAACTTCTTCTAAAATATTTTCGGACGCCTCAAGCGCAGACTTCGCATCCTTGCGACTCAGCGCCGACGGGTCGCTGGATCCGCCCGGGTAGCGACAGTCAACGGAGCCCTGCGATCGGGTCAAAGCGCCAGCAAAAGTCAAAAGACGACGCTGCATGTCCTGTTGGACAATCAAGCCAAGATTGTCTTGCAGCCTGTGGCTCTTTACTGCCGGCTTGCCGGACGCCAAAACCGCCGCCTTGAGCGCTTTTTCAGCCGCCTGATGCGCTTTGTAGACAGCCCAGTTCGCTGCTAGGCGCTGATCTCTGTGTATGTCATTACCGCCGGCGCGGTGGTCGTCGCGAGCAACGCGCCAATAGTGCAGGGCGATATCGCGACCTGGCGAGACAGTGGCAGAGCTGATGCAGGATGTACTGCAAGAAGAGCGGAAAATTTTGGCCGGAAAACTGAACTCTCCACCTGATGTAGCGGCTGTTGGAGCGCGTCGTTTCCTAGTTGACAACGTCGTAGTAGAATCAGGTGAGTCCAACTCTAATAGCAAATGACCGGCAGTTCCTACGTCATCAGCATCACTCTGCCATTTTGAGAGCATCTCGCGCACAAAATTGGATCCAATGCGCGCAACTTGTGTATTTACATAATTGTGCAAGGCTTGCACAAACGATAGACTGCTGGTGCTTTCTGTTCTGTGATCAAAGGTTGCTGAATGTCGGCCAGGACTGCAGTGCTGAACCACTCTTCTAACAGCGAGTCTGCAATCGCTTGAGGCTGGCAGCGACTGACCTTGCTGCAGCAGACGCGAAAGTTCCTCCTGAAGCGCAGCATCTTCTTCACTGGAGTCGCCTATGTCCGCCAAGCTTTCTCTCTGCTGTCTGATGTTAAAAAGTTCTAGTGCTGTACTGCGCACAGTACCATTGGCTCCCACCTCAACCGTGTACTCCTGCAGCCACGAGTTACTACTACTCCTGTCACTCCTAGCAACTACTCTAGCAAGCACGAAAGTATCAGTGTCATCATTCTCAGTCCGTTGGTGCAGAGCTACTAACTCACCGGGCTCAAACTGCAGTAGACGGTCATGCTGGAAGCTGGTAAGTTCTTGGAGTTGACTGCGAAGCATGGCCGGAACCAAACTGCCAAGTGCAACGTCACAGCGCTCTTGCTCTGCACCTTCATGGCCAAAAGAACAAGTGGCTACATTGTCTTTGTCAAGCTCCGTTGCTATCAAGGTTAAGTCTTCAAAACGCAGCCACGTTTGCATATTGCCGCAAATATCCGTCTTAAATCCAAGCACACTAGAAACAAAGGAATTAACAACAACTGTGAGCTCCTTGTACCATAACGTAATATAGTCATTGCCACAGTCACTGTCTGTGTGCCTCACGTAGATAGTTTTCTCAACTAAAAAACTTTTCTTTTCCTGCTGCGAGTCAACGAATACTTTGTCATCTACTGATAATACGGACATTAAGTCCTTCATGCACTGTACTTTCAGCTCGACCAGAGCAGCTTTCAGCTTGTCATGACAAGTCTCAAGGGTTAACCGACTACGACCATCCGCATGTTGAATAATTCGGACCAGTCCGTTCAACATATCAGGATGAATCAGCTTCTTCTTTACAGTCTGAGCAACTGAGCAGCCATCTATTTTACAGTGCTGACTGTTGTCTGCCAGGCGCTCGTTGACAAGTTGACTCAGTGTCCGGACACCCAGATTGTCGCGCAGATATTTGTTTAACATATTCTGTTTGTCCGAGTTAAGATTTGCAAATTCGATATCTATAAGCTGTACATGTAACTCGCAGTGACCTCCAATTCGCTTGTAATAGTCCGGTGCATCGTTGATAGCCAGGTTCAGCACATTCTCCATACAGAGAACCTGCTTGTCCTTATGTTTAGAGCTAGTTGTGAGATACAGCGGTGTTGTTTTCTGACTGAAATTTTGCTCATCGCGATCTAGCAGATTAGTCATAACAGATAAGCATTCGGAAACTACATTCATTTCTTCTTCTCCAAGAGCATAACTTGCGTCTGATTTTTCCTTCAAGCACTGCAGCGCATAGTATACTTGACTCATCGTAATTTCTCTGGTCGCGCCAAAAGTTTCGAATACTTCTGAAAACTGCATCAGTTCTCGCGGACAAGAAATAATATAAGGCGGTATTTCTTTTGAACTAACAAGGCAAATGCACTTGGCGGGTAGAAGATACTTTCCATTATCAACGATGACGAACGGACCGCGCCTTAATATTTCAAGACTTGCAAATTCACTTAATCGTAAATTTTTTTTGATATGCAGATAAATTTTATTCATAATCTTTTTCCTAAGTTCCACATTTTCTTCTGATAGACGCACAGACAGAAAAGAACTGCTCGAAAGCAAATTATTCAAGTGCTTCTTGAAGTCATCGGCAGTGGGAACCTGGCGTACTGCAAGCTTGCCAAAATGCTGACTGATCTGCTTCACGTACTCTGGACAGATTGTGCTTGCCGTCCAGCACAGAAATCTATTAGAGAACCGAACTGAGTCTCTAAGCTTAAGCATTTTTGATTGCTTGACTTCAAAAAGAGACTGTAGCTCATTGAGCTCATCAGAGACAACGAATGAAATGTTTGCCAGGCGGCCCAAGCAACTATCACTTAGAGCGGAACCTGGTTGTTTTAAGTACGATATTATGGCTTCAGATTTTTTTGTTACGTCGGCCGTAAATTTTCTCTGCCCCTCTTCTTCGAGATTTTTAGCAAACGAAAGGAGTAGGTCTTCTGAGCATTCGGAAATCAGTCCAGCATGATTTAATAGCTTTCGCATACTTTGCTGTCGATAGTGTGAAGGCAAAAGCTCATCCTCCGGAACAATATGCTTGAAGAGTTCAACGCTGTCATCATAGAACGCACTGGCTAAACGCCATCTGTCATGAGCAAACACAATCTCTGTGGATTTTAGAAGAGCCAAAACATTCTTCTGTTCAGCTCTCAGCTTTTGTTCCGGCAACAACTGGGAAACTTTCTTCTGAAGCATATCGATATGTTGAAACTTCGTACTGTTAGAAAATTTGAAAAACGCTGGCAAAATGAAAGCAGCATACGCACCCCATTGGTCCAAATTGGAAAAGCTCATGCAAGTAAACAGGTTCTTTAGCTGTTTTTCTTGTTTAAGTAAAACCGTAGATTGATCCAATTTCCATAAGTGCATGTCAGAGGTGGCTATCTTAGCTGACAAGACGTAGACAGTTTTGTCGCTTACGCTGACGCATTGACCATCGAGTGTGACGAATATCGGCAACTTCTTTACAATTGTACACAGCTGCTCAACTTTGTAAGCCGACAACAAAGACTGCCAGTTTTCTTGGATGTATTGTAAAACAACGAAAGCTTGCCTGCTGCTAGGTGACTTGCTCATTAGAATACAATTAAAAACACGGAGCATTTTAGCCGGTCGATCTACCGAGCCGCAGTGGCTCCGCAAGAAAGAATTGTCCGAGTTGATTTTCGGACAATGCAGCTCATCAAGAGCAGCGAGAAGATCGATGTTTAGATTGCTGAGCGATGCACATCCATCTACGCATAGAACACACGGCAAAAGAGAAACTGTTGCAAGTTTCGATTGAGAAGAGTCATTTGAGCCCGACTCAATAGGAAGCAAAGCTGCATTTGATAAACAAGAGAGTTTATTTAACTGATGCGATTCAGAGTATAATTTCGATGAAAGGAATTCCCAAACATTAGTCAACCATTCGTCAGAAACAAAAGCATCACCAGTCGAGTTTATGTTAGGAATCAAGCGTCTACTTGAGCAGATCAAATCAGGGAAAAACTTGGCAAGGAGCTCACTGAAATCAGCAATTCCAAACTCTTTGAAAAGTCTTGATTCGATTGCCTTTTTGTACGACTCAAAATTTTCGGAGAAAATTTTTAGAACGAGTTTATGAACAAACATTTTTCGAGCATTTGGATCGGAGAAAATTCGTTCTGACCATGAGGTCAGGAATGCCGCTTTCTCTGTTGAAAATAATTCAAGGACATTGTCAGCTGCCAAGTTGAGTGGAGTTCCAGCAAGCAGTTGCACTTCAATATGCGCATCTGAGGCCGTCGTGTATGATCGCGTAATGAATTCGATCACACAAGCGACACTTTCTGCATTCTGAAAAGCTGTTTCCTCCACTGACATTGGGAGCCCTCGGCGAAGTCTTGCACACAGTGGCCCATTTAGATAGTTTGACAAAACTGCTGCACTCAAAACGGGAATGTAGCTCTTTGTTTCTCGACTGCAGTTAAGCATGCAAAAGCGCGATATTAAATGTTCCAACTTTTTAACGATCAATGGAATACCCAACTGCATCAGCACTGGTCGCTGATCATGTATGCTCGCGCTTCCCACTAAAAAGCATGTCTTGCCGTCAACTGATTCCTCCGATGTGGCAAGTGGAAGCCAAGAAACGGTTCTATTCGCTCCAGACTGGCATGGCAGCAGAGCCCATCGGCCTGTCAGAAGCTCTCCATACAACCTATTTGCCATTTTGGTCCACAATGAACTACTTTCTCCTAGTTTTGGTAGCAAAGAGCAGTAGCAATCAAGTGAAAGGTCAGGCTGCTGTTTGATTGCGTTTAGCATCGTTGCATAGCAGTGGGGAAGAAGTTCACATGTGAGCATATCGTTCCACTGCGTCTCTGCGTCCACTGAATGACCGCACCACAGAGCGCGCCTTGACGGGTCAAGTACAAAGCAACCGTTAATATGAACCGGTAGTTCCGTGCTTATTGGCAGTGGCAAAAGCGAGAACACGCGATAAATCTCCGTATCTCTGTGAGTACTCTGATTAGACAGCCTGGCCGCGACGCCTACTTTTGGAAGGATTGGCCAGCCTCCAGCGGCAACTTTCTTCTCAAGCTCCTTCAGTTGAGCAGCAGATCCATTCTGAGGCAGGCTCACACACTGAGCTATCATCCATTTTTCAGTAGCGACAGAGCCTTGTTTTTTACTGCCTAATTTGTCCGCTTTCTCGCTAATCTCCAGAGTGTAAGCAATTGTGTCGCATGTCAAACTGGTCAGTGCAGCACCCGGCTGTTTCAGCGACATGCCAACGCTGTGACAAGATGCATTGAATGCAGAAAAATCACCTATTGATGTCGAGGCTCGAGCATTCGCTACACAAATCTCTGTGATCGTTCCGTCCAGGTGCACCTCCATCAAGGTGATGAGTCGGACATTTGTAAGAAAGAGCATTGTGCTGGCAATTTCACTTCGGAATTCTTCGAAGAGTTCTTCGATCATAGCGCTACTGACTGAAGAGCTGCAGATCTTGGACTTTTCCGCTTGATCAGGAGTTCTCAAGGGTAATCGAAAAATTGTGCATCCAGCCTGTTGCAGACGTCCTGGTAGGAAGCCCTCCAACGCGTCCTTGAACATTTTTTTGTGTCTCTGGGTCAGTGAATATTTAGCACCTGGAGTAGTTGTACCGGCGAGATGTGTGTACCTGCAGTGAGGATCCAGAACACAGAAAGTATCGCCATTGCTAATGAACTGTGGTACGTCTGTAACGTTGTACACACAGTTGAATCCAACACCAAAACGGCCAGTCTTCCACGCTTCAGACTGCTTTGATCCAACGCCCAAGCTCTGAATGCCCTTCAAGTCCGACTCGGTGAAGACAGAGTTGCTGAACGCCAAAAGTGCAGGCCCCTGCAACTCATGCCAGGAATCACTCAGCACTTGCTTTCCAGGTAGCTTGCGCTTGTCATTTACAAACACGACTTCTGTTGCTTCCGCATCGTCAGCATTTTGAATAAGTTCTTTGAAGAGCTCAATGCCAAGAGGGTAACCCCTTAGGATTCCTTCTAGACGAGTGGTAAGATTCTCGCTTTGGCCAAAAGGCTCACAAATCTGTCGGAGGGTCTGTTCTCGTTGAGTTGGCACTCCAAGGCGCTCGCAGATCTCATAGGACAGACACTTGTGCGTAAAATATAGACCAGGCATAGGGTCTAGTTGGCTTAACCATGGCAGATTGTTGTAGCACAGTTCTGAGCAGGGTCTCAGTGCTCCAGATCTGTCAGGTGCAAAAATCTCCTCTAAGTAAGGTACATCTTCGTCAGTATCCAGGTGACTGATTAAGCAGTTAAGTAGTTCAACGCAGCTTCGTAGAACTATCGGTGATACCGGAGCGCTGCTGCTTTGCTGATGGATGCGCGCAAGAGCTTGACAATAACTTCTGGCATCAAACCTTGTGGCAACGCCGAGAGCATGTAGAAATGGTGCACACTTTTTAGGTTTTCGAAGGTATCGCAACGTGAAAAGATGAGGCGGCAGCTCTGTATCAGTGGGTTCAAACGAGACCTGCTGTGGAAGCAAGAAGCCTCCGGTTTCGTGGAATACTAATCGTTTCCGGCTGTTCGACGTTTGAGCCTTTTTCATGCGTTTAATTTCTTCAGAAAACTGATCGCCAGAGAGGTGCCGGTAAACAGCTTCACATATATCTGTGTAGCAAAGATCTGAATCTGATGAATGACTACTGGCCAGCGACTGCAGCTGCTGCCAAGCCAGATCCCAGCTAACAGAGTCGCGCACGCCCAGTTCAACTAGCACATCATCCACATCAATAATGTTTAGAACGGTTTCATCAAGCACATCGTAGTTTAGACCGACAAGATCTGCGAGGTGCTCGCGGAACAGATTCTGTGGATATTTCAGACAGTTGTCTCCCTTAACAGGCAGGAAAGCAATCCTAGACAACTGAGACAAAGCGTAATTTTTTTCCGAACTTTTCATTCCCCGAAGGTAGTAGAGCAGACTGCGAATACGATTGTACTGAAGCTGAGAGTTCAGCAACTTGGAAACACTTTTTGCTCGCTCCTCGAGTTCCAGTCCAGTGATGTCCGTGCGCAAGCCAAGGTTGTTCAGAGCTTTCAGTACACAATCATCGGAGCACAGGTCATTTCGAGGAAACATCGCTGCATCTGCGGAGTCTGGTGTGCGGCAGAACAGGCTGGCAGCTCGGCACTTGGGACTAAGCAGGTCTGCTGGCCTTTTTAGGCTTCCACGACCGTCGGGTATGCAGAATGTGGTGCGCATTTTATCGCGCACCTTCTGCGTAACCAGTGCGCTGCAGGAGTCAAACTGAAAGCCGGGCCGTCCAATCAGTTTTAAAAGAAACGAAATAAATTCTTCAAAGTGCGATCGATTACTGCGCGAAAATATCGTATCGCTCTGCCACAGCTTTTCAGTAGAATTCAGTATACGCAGGACGGCGTCTTCTACAGACAGAATGCGGCATTGAAACTCTCGACCGGCGTACTTGATCGCGGCTGCATGCACTTCAGCGGTTAACCAGACGATTCCATCAGAGACTTGGTCAATCAGACTCTCCAAGTGTTTGGCAACGTTGGTGAAGCTGCGCAGACTTGGTTCGGCGAATTCGCTCCTGGCAAAACTAAGCCAGCTGTCGGAACAGGGGAACACGGCTGGACCATCTAATTTAAATGCCGACTTGTTCAACTGGCGGGCAAGCGGCTCCCACAGTCGGCCGATCTAAAGTACATGAGAAATGGTGCGTTGGTGAGCTGACACAAATTTTAGGACTCGTCCACAGCTTAAACTACACAAAAGTCGCTGATGAAGCATTTGTTAAGCACAAAATAGGTTAAGCACAAGATAGACTCAAGCATCATGAATAGCAATTACTCGTTCGGATATTTTTGAAAATATTTCCAAACGGTTCTCAAAACTCGCTATTCGAAAGTTTAGAAAAAACTCTTCCATACTAGAAAATCGAATAGCAACTCACCATTCCCTGCGGCCAGAGACGGAGAAACTTCTCGGCCGGGGCTCCACCCTTTGCCAGCAGTTCCAGGCAGCGCAAATAGGCGGGCGCCACAACGCCTGATAACAGGCAGGCGTTCCACTGGCCGGGGCTCCATTCGCCCCGCCTGTCGTCGCCTGTCGCCTCGAGCAGGTGGCGCCGGCTCGAGTCGAGCGCAAACGCGCCGTTCAAAAGCACCGGGAACGGTGGAGCCTCAGCGCCAGATGGCAGCGGCAGGAAGCAGAAGGCGGCCGACTCGGAAGGTGGCAGCTGAGCTGGCGTCATCCGGGATGCCCCCTCGAGACGGACGGCGACCGAGCCGACGGGTGACAGTGCCAGGCTGGGGTGCTCGGTGGCCATTTTGACCGCCTCGGAGCCTCCCAGCGCTGAAGTCACCAGCCAGCGACGCTCGCGTATGCGGCCAATTGTTGACAGTTGGCTGACAAAGTTCTGCCGGGCCTGCGGTGGCAGAGATTCGCCTAGGCTGACTTTCACTCGCATTGTGAAGCTGCTCAGCACCGGTTCCTGTCTGCCAGCTATTGGCTTCTTCATCACAGCTCGGGCCGCCTTCAGCAGGCTGCAGTGAACCGCAAGCGGCTCCGTCACGCCCGGAGTCGGCAGGCTGTGGCTGGAGAGACTGCGCTCCAGACTGCGCTCAACCAGCAGCAGCGTCTGACAATTTTAACAGTTGTGAAAATCTTACCACTCTGGACTTTGTAGCATTACATAAAAATTCTTGGATTGATACAGCTTCCAACATGCAGTAGCCTTATCTGTTTCATTATTCATTATTTATAAATTAACATGTAGACTTACAACTAATTTTTTCCATACGCAACCAACACAAAAACGCGTCATCAGATAAAACCCGGCCCCAAAAATAAAGACCACCATAAGCCAACAACCCTCTTCCCTTTATGGACTGTAGAGAGTTATTAAAACCATACCGTAATGTGCTACATAAAGTAATACTCTAAGAAAAGTCTATTTTAATCTGCAACCTAGAGACTAGAGTCATGCGCAAGTAGAGTGATTTAGAACCCTACGTAGGACCAACGTCTGTTTGATCAAGGAACCGGTTTTCAACAGCTGTGTTTACTTAACTCCATATAAGGTAATGCTTAAACATGCATGACCGCTTAATCAAACATGAATGACCGAAGTAAATATCCGAGTAATAAATTCAGACTTGGAGCGGTCTCAAATAAGACTTTGAAGAAGAAAAGGAGATCAATCTCCGAGGGACTACACTTGTCCAATTGGTAAGCGTTTAACAGCTTTAGTTATTTGTTGCTAGCATTAATAAGTCGATTAATTGAGTTTACGAGAGCCATTTATTGTCGAAATCTTTGAGAAAGGCCTCCTTATTTCCTAGGATATATTCTTAGAGGATTTATTTATTGATTTGAGTTATCTGTTACGCTTCGGACGTGACGAAGACGCCCTTTGGGAGGATCTATTACAGAACTCAGAGAATTCAATTGTTCATTAGGGCGCACGTTCTATTGTTAATTCCGAGCTCGAGGACCGTCAAGATCTCTGATTCGCTCTCGTTTTTGGTCGACCCACAGTTAAAGTCAAGGATCCACGGAAGCCAGCCGTCACTACAGCAAGCAAGGTCAGCTACACCCTTCAAGACAAAGACGCTTGCAAGTTACCAGAGGAGCCGCTTCAGTAAGATTTATTTGATTTAGCATATACCTAGGCACTTGTTCCCCAGTGTCTAGAGTGGGAGTTTTCGAGTGACTGATCAACACTTTTAAACTCTTCAGGACCAACAATCCCGGTTATACGCCAACAAATCACTTTGTAAACTTCTGATTGACTGACAATTCATTCAACAACCTACTTGATAGGCTAACAATTCCCACTAAGTAAACCAACAATCCTGTTTATGGATGAAGATCTATTCCTTACTCAAACGCAAGAGTTACTAGCCTATTGCATTGGGACGAACTCTAACCGCCATAATCAGAAATAGCTCCAAATCCAAACCTTGCATTCTGAGTGGCCCTCGCCTCGATAAGCGAGCCGCAGCCGGCGCACCGACTGGGCGAACATGATGAGATTAGTCGCCTGCTCAGCAGTCTGTCGCATCAGAGACCAGGCGTCGTTAACCGAGTAGTGGAGCTGACGGATGCGCGACTTTCTAGCCAGAGCTGGCGAACGGAGCGGCAGGCGGATCAGGGTGCCCCGGTACGGCCTGCCTTGGCGCAGGTCGCAGCCCAGCATGCCCTGCGAGTTGAATTGCATTAGAATATGTTGGTTCATTTGGTTCTTGTTGATCTTGTTAAGCATAAAGAAACCAAAGCCAACTTTTTAGTGGCACGGGAGAGGGGCGGGGCAGAGCATCTCAGCGGTAAGCGCGTTTGACTCTCGCGCCGTGACCCCTTGGTTTGATTCCGTGCGCAAACACTTTCATTTGGGGCAGGAGGGTTGTCGTGTTACGAGGGCCAACCCCCAAGGCATAGAGAGCGTACATGCCTGACGATTAAAAAGCCAAGGGTCGCTGTACACCTTTGTATACACCTTTTCGCTGTACACGTTGTCGCTAACAACGTAGCGCCATGCCAGTACGCCTACATACCTCGTGCGATTATTATTATTTTGATTATGATCGGAAACTCTGTTTCTTAGAAATCCTTTAAAGCTGGTTATACACCAAAATATACAAGAAATAGATAAACATTTTGGCACAAAACAGGGGCTTTTAATACAGCTTGCTAGTTTCATTGCTCCACTAATTTTTGCAAAGAGCTATTTGAAAAGCTAAGTCTAGCTCGTGTTTTAAATGACTTGCATTGTCTAGCAATGGAATATCTTGTAATTAGAAGCAATAAACAGATTTTATTAAAAGATTAGCTCTCGATCTGATTCAAACATAACATCTCGTTAGTGCATTTTGGCGTACGAGTCAAGCTAGCCTTCATAGAATTTCTAACAAAACGAAATTTTGCATCTTTCTAATAAAGTCGTCCTTCTAAAAACTTGCCTGATAAGGCGCCAACTGATCCTTGTACTCAGTGAACACCTCTCCATGGGCTGACAGGTCTAGCCTTACTCCAGTCTGTCGCTGGCCCATGCTCTGGTATAAGTTCTCCAAGTAGCCACCGCCAACCTGGTCGCCGTGCGGGTCTAGCACCTGCAGCATTTAATGAGACACTTGGATGTTTTCAATAAACACCACCCATTTAATGAGACTCTCGACTCATAGCACCTGCTATGCCTGATCTTTGATGGTGATGCTTCTGAGCCCCATACATCAGCTTGATTCTCTCCCGACACTCCTGATTGATTCTCCTGACACTCCTGATTGATTCACCTGACACTCCTGATTGATTCCCCTGACACTCCTGATTGATTCTCCCCGACACTCCTGATTGATTCACCTGACACTCCTGATTGATTCACCTGACACTCCTGATTGATTCACCTGACACTCCTGATTGATTCCCCTCACACTCCTGCTTGATTCCCCCCGACACTCCTGATTGATTCACCTGACACTCCTGCTTGATTCTCCTGACACTCCTGCTTGATTCACCTGACACTCCTGCTTGATTCTCCTGACACTCCTGATTGATTCTCCTGACACTTCTGATTGATTCCCCTCACACTCCTGATTGATTCACCTGACACTCCTGATTGATTCACCTGACACTCCTGATTGATTTACCTGACACTCCTGATTGATTCACCTGACACTCCTGATTGATTCCCCTCACACTCCTGCTTGATTCCCCCGACACTCCTGATTGATTCACCTGACACTCCTGCTTGATTCTCCTGACACTCCTGCTTGATTCACCTGACACTCCTGCTTGATTCTCCTGACACTCCTGATTGATTCTCCTGACACTCCTGCTTGATTCTCCTGACACTCCTGATTGATTCACCTGACACTCCTGATTGATTCCCCTCACACTCCTGCTTGATTCCCCCCGACACTCCTGATTGATTCACCTGACACTCCTGCTTGATTCTCCTGACACTCCTGCTTGATTCACCTGACACTCCTGCTTGATTCTCCTGACACTCCTGATTGATTCTCCTGACACTCCTGCTTGATTCTCCTGACACTCCTGCTTGATTCACCTGACACTCCTGCTTGATTCTCCTGACACTCCTGATTGATTCACCTGACACTCCTGCTTGATTCTCCTGACAATCCTGATTGATTCACCTGACACTCCTGATTGATTCACCTGACACTCCTGATTTATTCACAGCTGACACTCCTCAATGATAAAAGTACATTTACTGAAACTGGTTGTATCCCATTGAACTCTATTTTCTGACACTTCATCACAATGATAGTATTTTGAGAGGTAAACCATCAGAGGTAAAAGCCGAGAGATCAGCCATCACACCTGCAGGAAATGTCCGCTAAGCACCGAAGGGACATCCGTGAGGTTGTAAACGGCATTGAATCCCAGGCCGAACTTGCCAACCTGGCCCTCGTCGAGCCGCGCTCGCTTAGTGGCGCCGCCAAGTCGCAATAAATTATCGAAGTCGCTCTGCGTAAATGAAGCGTCATTGTGCGCCCACAGGCTCGGGCCCTGCGTGACCAAAAGGGGTTGGCAGACAGTTTCACTAAACACACCCCACAAATCCCAGGATGCCCCACAAATCCCAGGATGCCCCACAAATCCCAGGATGCCCTACAAATCCCAGGATGCCCCACAAATTCCAGGATACCCCACAAATCCCAGGATGCCCCACAAATCCCAGGATGCCCCACAAATCCCAGGATGCCCCACAAATCCCAGGATGCCCCACAAATTCCAGGATACCCCACAAATCCCAGGATACCCTCACAAATCCCAGGATGCCCCACAAATCCCAGGATAACCCACAAATCCCAGGATACCCCACAAATGCCAGGATACCCCACAAATCCCAGGATACCCCACAAATCCCAGGATACCCCACAAATCCCAGGATGCCCCACAAATCCCAGGATACCCTTAAAAATCCCAGGATGCCCCACAAATCCCAGGATACCCCACAAATCCCAGGATGCCCCACAAATCCCAGGATACCCCACAAATCCCAGGATACCCCACAAATCCCAGGATGCCCCACAAATCCCAGGATGCCCCACAAATCCCAGGATGCCCCACAAATCCCAGGATGCCCCACAAATCCCAGGATACCCCACAAATCCCAGGATGCCCTCACAAATTTCAGGATGCCCCACAAATCCCAGGATGCCCCACAAATCCCAGGATACCCCACAAATCCCAGGATACCCCACAAATCCCAGGATGCCCCACAAATCCCAGGATACCCCACAAATCCCAGGATACCCCACAAATCCCAGGATGCCCCACAAATCCCAGGATACCCCACAAAACCCAAGATATCCTAAAAACCGCAGGATACCTCACAACCCACAGAATGCCTCACAACCCACAGAATGCCTCACAACCCACAGAATGCCTCACAACCCATAGAATGCCCCAGAACCCACAGAATACCTTACAAGCCAAGATACCTCACAACCCACAGAATACCTCACAACCCACAGCATACCTCATAAACCAAAGGATACCCCACCAACTCCAGGGTACCTTACAAACCACAGGATACCCCACAAACCCCAGGATACCCCACAAACTTCAGGATACCATACAAACTTCAGGACTGCAAGATACATAAAAAACTCTGGATATTAATGAACCAGACATCTTTGAATGCTCTGTATAACAAATATAAAGTCGAGTTTAACAATTAAGGATTCATCTGGCACACTTCTTATAGCTTATAGAAATAATTATTTGCTGTAAAATGATTTCGATTTGCTTAAACACAATCTCAAATTGGCTTCTGCCTCACCTGCCAATCTGCCAGTTGAGGGTCCAGAAGGCTTTTGCAGTAATCCAGGTGATTTCGTGTGTCCAGCACCAAGGTCAACTCTGTGGCCCCCGCATCATCAGCATTTTGTAGCAGCTCTTTAGGCACAGCAAGGCCATCTGAGTATTCACCTAGGAGGCCACGTATTCGATCAGTAAGGCTCTCAGATTGACCTTGAAGGATCAGGCCTCGCCTTTGCAAATGCATAAGTATTGTGAGATGCCAAAGCTGACTTGTTTAGCATGAAGTTAAATTGTGTTATTATTGATTAAAAAGCTAGAGATAATGTTTAAATTTATCCTGAGAAAAAAAGCTAAATATTCTATAATGTAGCATACTATACATATATTTTCTTTTAATTCTTTAATTCTATTCTTGGCACATGAACAACAGCATAGTGAGTTTTTAGAACTCTCTCAATGGAATAATTTTTTTCGAAACTTTGATTTTATAGTTAAGTAAAAAAATAAACTTAAGTTAAATTAAACTTAAATTAAACATTAAAGCACAAAAATATGTAAAACAAAGTATAATACTAATAAATAGTATTGTAATAGTCTATAGCCACATCCAGTTTTAATTTATCATTGTTTAAAACCAACCGAATTCTTCCATGGTTGATTAAAAAAGCTCCTATCAGCTCTTATCCCATAGCAAGCCAAGAAGTCAAGTGAGGTCCGCTTGAAAACGAAAAACGAAAGATTAATTTAAAAAATGTCTCCACCATTTTTCGATTTAAAACGTTAAATACGACATTTTGTTGCTAGGTAACCAGCTTAAGTGTGATGTCTTGGGTTGGTTTATAAGAGCCCAAGTGTTTGTCTAATACTGTGAAGAGAATGGACAGGATAATTTATTACAATTTCGTTTCACGCTACAACTACTGGACTACTGGTTTTTGCGTATCGAAATGAAAGCAATGTTAAATAAAGATGTCATAAATTATACATGTAGCATTTCATCATTTACTTTCGTATACAAGCGTTGCCGCAACGAGAAAAAACTTCATAATCTATTTAGGTAAAATATATTTGCTTGTTAGCTTCCTTTTCCTAGCTAGTTGATGATTAGAAGCATACTACATTTAGGATTATATCAAAATGTCAAATATCAAAATCAAAATCATATCAAAATCACAGTAGTGCAGTCGGAAATATTTTACACATGAACAACTATAGAGTTGTGCACTCTAGTTTTCCATGATTTTACATCTGCATCACTATGCTTAAGCATTAGTTTCATTGAAAACTCAGTTTTTCTGAACAAATCAAGTCATTCATGAAAAAAATTCTTATACATGTACAAACTCCACTTTTGAAAATTGAGTTCGCGTTGACACCTCTTATTTTCAATTTTAGTCGACTCGATTTTGTCCCCAATTATGGCATTATAAATGGAGGACGTTTTGCGTATGTAATTAAAATAAAAACAAAAAGCCGACTTTTATAGCAGTTATTTCCGATGGACACCCATAGCTAGAATTATAAATTTTCCAACTCAAAATTTGCTTTTGATTTCGGACGTAAAGACGCTGCTTGCATGTACATGTACGACATTGTATGGTGCCGTCCATGAGACTACATATGCGTGTAATACATGTACGAGACGTACTGTTGTTTAATAAATCACAACTGCATGGTAACACCTTGACATTTACTACGGAGCAACTTGACAATTCAAATTAGAATTCTGTTGAAAGGCAAATTTAAAACTAACTTTGGTTCCTCCAGATCCTGCTTTGTAATCATTCATGCTTAATTACAGTAACAGATGTTAATTCTTATATATAATATATATTTAAACTTGCAAGCTACAAAAGAAACTTTAAAATGAAAATGGAAAATATATGAACTAATACACGGGTCAAACGTTATTCAGATAATTTGTGAAGTGGCTCGAACTTTTAGGGAGTTTGGGATGCTATTAGGGCACACGTGGCGATATGTACAGTAAGTAGCTGTACGCAGCACTGCCAATCAGTATAGGAATACAGAGGACACGCCATATATTAATGCACGTGGTAACTGTATCAACAAAGTATGGCGCAATGTTATCAAAGGAACATTTTCAACGCAATGCGCTTAATAGCCTACTTACAGTAACACCTGTCAATGGCTTAGCTTTTAAATGTATTACAAAAGCGAAAGTAAGAGAAAGTATAACTTTATATGCACGATTTAAACTTTTTTGACCCAATGGAAGCTTGTGATATAGTGGAACTGCTTTTTCTATCGAGTCCAGTGTGTACTTTTACAGCAATCGGCTGTTATTAGAGCCTTAACAGCAACACAAAAACGTATTGCTTCCTCCGAGTAGCAGCGAGTCATATTGCGGAAGATATCAAAACGAAGTTTTTTTAAAAAACAACAACTAGAAAGAAGACCAGTACTTGAAGCAAAATAATAGTACACAAAAATAGTTAGCAAAGTGCATAGTCGGATCAGTAAAACAGCATGGGCAAAGTGTAAGTATTGATAGCGGCTCAGCAACGCGTGTTGCGAGTGTGTACATTGCATGGCGTCCAGTGCAGACAAGCAGAACAACCGCAAATAGAAGGCAAGTAACACAAAAATAATGTCGAGAAGAAAATTCAGCCCTGTACATAATGAGTTCGCCGATCGAAATCAGTGATTTTTCAACTGATTTAAAACGATTTGAACTTAGTTTACAAACAAAATGAGATACTGCTAGCGATTCGAAAGAAACTATTAAATAAGGACCTGCAAATCTCTGATGCCAAGGATGCTATAAACGAGCTATTGCTAAAGGAGAGCATCTGTTACTATAGAATACTTACGTTGCTACGGGAAAGCTTCTGTTGCTACGAGAAAGCTTTCGTTGCCACAGGAAAGCCTCTGTTGCTACAGGAAAGCCTCCGTTGCCACAGGAAAGCCTCTGTTGCTACAGGAAAGCTTCTGTTGCTACGAGAAAGCTTTCGTTGCCACAGGAAAGCCTCTGTTGCTACAGGAAAGCCTCCGTTGCCACAGGAAAGCCTCTGTTGCTACAGGAAAGCTTCTGTTGCTACGAGAAAGCTTTCGTTGCCACAGGAAAGCCTCTGTTGCTACAGGAAAGCTTCTGTTGCTACGAGAAAGCTTTCGTTGCTACGGGAAAGCTTTCGTTGCTACGGGAAAGCTTCTGTTGCCACGGGAAAGCTTTCGTTGCTACGGGAAAGCTTCCGTTGCTAGGGTAAAGCCTCCGTTGCTACGGGAAAGCCTTCGTTGCTACGGGTAAGCCTTTGCTTCAAATGACAAGCTTCTGTTGCTAAGAGAAACCCAGCGTTTTAACGGGCATGTTTGCAGTAGCCATGCTTGAATTCATCTCAGAGAGAATGAAACCAGACTCTTAGATTATGATGAAGCAATATCTATAGCCTAACAGACAGATAAGAAAGAAGCAATGGATTTTTAGGCTAAAAAAACTTTTTAACGCACAACATGCACTTTTAAAAGGAAGTAGCTTCATCAATAATAAACAGTTGTTAACATCTGAAAACGATGCGAATTTCGGTGGCGCAGACTTCAACGTACGAATTTAGGAGAAACAGAAAATTTTACTAAATTTTGTTTACAATAGTAATGGAATATTAACTGATATAAGAAGAAAAAATATTTACCTACTAATACAAACAAAAACTATCCTTAGATGCTTATAGTAAAATTTACTAATCTCTATTCAGGCTTCGATTTTTTCGGGCGCTGCAAATTCGTTTTCGTCTACTTAACAGTAGCAATATGAGAATATGTTATTGTATAGCGAGAGACGCAAAATAAAAGCTTGGTTAAGAATGCTAAGGGATATTTAAGGAAACGGCTTAGCAGGCCAATGCAAAACGAGTATAGAAAATATTGATGCGCTGCTGACAGCACTGTGACAGAACAGGAAGTTTCCAAATGTACAGTAGAGGGGGGAAGCAGCTGGCGTCACCTGGACTCGGTTTTGACAATCGAATTGGCGCTGCCGCTGCCGCCGGCGAGGAACCGATTGCGCAACTCCTGCACCTCGGAGCTCACCCGGGTCAGCTCCTGCCGCATCATCCGGTTCTCAGCCTCCAATCGGCTGCTTCCGGTGCCGTCCGCCGGTTCCCGCAGCTGCAACTGCGGCCGGTTCCGCTTCCGGTGCGACGCTCGGCAGCTCCGATCGGGGGCTGCGGCGGCTTCTTCGGTCTCCGCTGCATCTGCTGCCGGATGCTGGGCCTCAGCTTCTGCGTCGTCTTCATCGTCGGGCTCCTCAACGGAGTGCGGCAGCGCCAGCGAGGGCTGCTCGTCCGGGACGATGCGGAGGCCCGGCCGGCTGACCGCGAGGCCATCGCCGCCGCCGGTTGCGTCGTCAAGGCCGTTGCCACGGCGGCTGGGCTGGCTCCGCAGCTGCTGCTGCTGCCAGCAGTGCTGCTGCAGGTGGTGCAGATGCTGATGAAGCTGGTGCCGACGCATCGCGGCTGCGGCTGAAATCCCAATTGACGGGGATGCGATTTGTTTAAGGGAGGCGGCGGTGGAGATGGGGAGGTGATGGCGACAATTAGGAGATGGGTAGAAGGAACTGTTTTACTCGTAGAAGGTGAGAATAGATTAGGGATTTAGTGACAGTAGCTTAGAAAAGAGGGGGAGATTCAGGGAGAAGACAGAGAGGGAGAGTCAGGGGAAAGACAGAGAGGGAGAGTCAGGGAGAAGACAGAGAGGGAGAGTCAGGGAGAAGATAGGGAGGGAGAGTCAGGGAGAAGATAGGGAGGGAGAGTCAGGGAGAAGACAGGGAGGGAGAGTCAGGGAGAAGACAGAGAGGGAGAGTCAGGGAGAAGATAGGGAGGGAGAGTCAGGGAGAAGACAGGGAGGGAGAGTCAGGGAGAAGACAGAGAGGAAGAGTCAGGGAGAAGACAGAGAGGGAGAGTCAGGGAGAAGACAGGGAGGGAGAGTCAGGGAGAAGACAGAGAGGGAGAGTCAGGGAGAAGACAGGGAGGGAGAGTCAGGGAGAAGACAGGGAGTGAGAGTCAGGAAGGGAGAGTCAGGGAGAAGACAGGGAGGGAGAGTCAGGAAGTGAGAGTCAGGGAGAAGACAGGGAGGGAGAGTCAGTGAGAAGACAGGGAGGGAGAGTCAGGGAGAAGACAGGGAGGGAGAGTCAGGGAGAAGACAGGGAGGGAGAGTCAGGGAGAAGACAGGGAGGGAGAGTCAGGAAGGGAGAGTCAGGGAGAAGACAGGGAGGGAGAGTCAGGGAGAAGACAGGAAGGGAGAGTCAGGAAGAAGACAGGGAGGGAGAGTCAGGGAGAAGACAGGGAGGGAGAGTCAGGGAGGGAGAGTCAGGGAGAAGACAGGGAGGGAGAGTCAGGGAGAAGACAGGAAGGGAGAGTCAGGAAGAAGACAGGGAGGGAGAGTCAGGGAGAAGACAGGGAGGGAGAGTCAGGAAGAAGACAGGGAGGGAGAGTCAGGGAGAAGACAGGGAGGGAGAGTCAGGGAGAAGACAGGGAGGGAGAGTCAGGAAGAAGACAGGGAGGGAGAGTCAGGGAGAAGACAGGGAGGGAGAGTCAGGGAGAAGACAGGGAGGGAGAGTCAGGAGTGGAGAGTCAGAGAGAAGACAGGGAGGGAGAGTCAGGTAGAAGACAGGGAGGGAGAGTCAGGTAGAAGACAAAGAAAGTGAGAGTCAGTTAGAAGACAGGGAGGGAGAGTCAGGAGTGGAGAGTCAGAGAGAAGACAGGGAGGGAGAGTCAGGGAGAAGACAGGGAGGGAGAGGCAAGGGAGTGAATGCAGAATCTGTACATGAGGCACTGAGACAGTCTGCATGTGCACCCGTACATGTACAGACAGGTGCGCAGTGCCCAGACGCAAATTCCGAGCACGCAGAGATCGATTGGTTGGTCTTATTGTTCAATTACAAAGCCTTTTTGAATGACATGCGGTGCCATTGGCAGCCCGGTAGCACCTTTCCAATGCACAATTGCCTCGGTGCATGCCAAAGTACAGAATAAGCGCCTAGCTGCGCATTATTTTGTTTTCTAAGGCAAAAACCTTTTCAAAGCTGACGACTTTGGTGGCTTTCCGAGTTCTATGGCGCTGCTTTGATGCGTTTATTGCGTTCGGAACGGTGAGATTGGGAGAGCGGTTTCCCAGAACTGAGGATCTGGGAGGCTGACCCAGCAACTGGGGATCTGGGAGGCTGGCCCAGCAACTGGGGATCTGGGAGGCTGGCCCAGCAACTGGGGATCTGGGAGGCTGGCCCAGCAACTGGGGATCTGGGAGGCTGGGCCCAGCAACTGGGGATCTGGGAGGCTGATCTAGCAACTGAGGATCTGGGAGGCTGGGCCCAGCAACTGAGGATCTGGGAGGCTGACCTAGCAACTGAGGATCTGGGAGGCTGGGCCCAGCAACTGGGGATCTGGGAGGCTGACCCAGCAACTGGGGATCTGGGAGGCTGACCTAGCAACTGGGGATCTGGGAGGCTGACCTAGCAACTGAGGATCTGGGAGGCTGGGCCCAGCAACTGGGGATCTGGGAGGCTGGGACCAGCAACTGAGGATCTGGGAGGCTGGGCCCAGCAACTGAGGATCTGGGAGGCTGACCCAGCAACTGAGGATCTGGGAGGCTGACCCAGCAACTGAAGATCTGGGAGGCTAGCCCAGCAACTGGGGATCTGGGAGGCTGACCCAGCAACTGAGGATCTGGGAGGCTGACCCAGCAACTGACACTCTGGGAGGCTGGCCCAGCAACTGGGGATCTGGGAGGCTGACCCAGCAACTGAGGATCTGGGAGGCTGGCCCAGCAACTGACACTCTGGGAGGCTGGCCCAGCAACTGTGGATCTGGGAGGCTGGCCCAGCAACTGACACTCTGGGAGGCTGTCTGAGAGAGCTGAGGATCTGGGGGGGGGGGCTAACCTGAACCCTAGAAAGGTACAAAGCTTCAGATTGAAATTCCAGTTGAAATCCCTAAGGTCCGGGAATCCTCACCGGCAATCTGCAGCGGTCCTTGGCACAGGGTCAGGTCCAGCGGCTCGGCCTGGTCGGCGAGGTGATTCGCTGGTGGCGCTGTAAGCGACGTGGCGGCTGCAGCGGAGGCGGGCGCCAGGATGGTCGGCGCCATGACGGCCGTGGGCTTCAGCGTGAGGCCGCAGGAGGCGAGGCTCTGTGGCGCAGCGGCCGCATAGTTGGCCAGCAGGTTAAAGTTGAACAGGCCGCCGATCTGGCCTGGCGCCACCAGGCCGAAGGTGGCCGCCGGTGAGGAGTTCACAACTGGAGGCGCTGCGGCAAGGGCGGTCGCCGAAGATGCGACAACAGCGGCGGTGGCGGCGGCTGAGGATGCGGGCGCTTCTCCGACTTTCAGCGCGGTTAGTCGAGACGGTTGGGGGGCTGAGGCGGCAGCTGCGGTGGCGTCAGCTGATGAGTTTGAAGCCTGCGGCTGCACCAGCGGCGACTGACACTGCACCTCGGCTGCCGGAGTCGGCGAGGTCGCTGACGATGCCGGCTTCGACTCGGGCTTCGCGGCGGCGGTGTCGGCGGCGGCGTCCGCGGCGTCGTCGGAGGAATTTGTTGGCAGTCCAAATCGCTTTTTAATGGCGGTGAGCTCCACCTTGAGCTTGGTGTTCTCCTGCGTGATGCGGGGGACTGGCGTGTGAGCTTTGGTTCTCATGGAGCTGTTCTCATGGGTTGTTCTCATGGGCTGTTCTCATGGGCTGTTCTCATGGGCTGTTCTCATGGGTTGTTCTCATGGAGCTGTTCTCATGGGCTGTTCTCATGGGCTGTTCTCATGGGTTGTTTTCATGGAGCTGTTCTCATGGGTTGTTCTCATGGAGCTGTTCTCATGGTTTGTTCTCATGGAGCTGTTCTCATGGAGCTGTTCTCATGGGTTGTTCTCATGGGCTGTTCTCATGGGTTGTTCTCATGGAGCTGTTCTCAGGGAGCTGTTTTCATGAAGCTGTTCTCATGGGCTGCTCTCAGGGAGCTGTTCTCATGGAGCTGTTCTCATAGGCTGTTCTCAGGGGGCTGTTCTCAGGTCGATCTCACATCTCAGGGGCTGCTCTCAGGTTTATCTCAGGTAGGTTTAGAGTGACTCTAGGGTGACAGTCATAAGTAAAGCAATTCTTAGTAATATTTAGCCTCAATGCTAGCCTCTCTGAATTCTAGAGTCATCTCACTCACCTCGGTGAGCTCCTGAATCCGCATCTCCATGGCAACATCGTTCAGCCTTCGTTTCTCTCTGCTCCTCTTCGCCGCCTCGTTATTCTTGCGCCGCCTCTCCCAGTATTTCTCGTCCTTCTTCAATGCCGACGCTCCGTTGCCGCCACTTTTGGCTTTCTTTGCTGGCGGCGGCCCGCCGCCGGAGGTCAGACTGTCGTCGTCGCCGCTGGACATGCCGCCGGCAGCTGCGGCAGACGCCGCTGAGATGCCGCCAAGTTGACCAACAGAGGCGTCCTCAGCTGCCTCCTCCTTGACGCTGAAGCCCAAGTCGCCGCAGTCGGCGGCCGATTCCTCTTCGCTATCGAGTCCGATGCCGTCCGCTGTCAGCGAGTCGGCGCCGGCGGATCGACGCAGTTTCTCTAATTTGGCCGCTGCGGCTGCCGCTGGCGGCGTGGCTCGTGCGGCATCGGCCAGCGAGTTTGAGAGCTGCGAGTCGCTGCGAGTTTTTTGTGGGATTTGCGAGGCTGTGCATTGGATACTGGCTGTGAATGGCATGGGATACTGGCTGTGAATGGCATGGGATACTGGCTGTGAATGGCATGGGATACTGGCTGTGAATGGCATGGGATACTGGCTGTGAATGGCATGGGATACTGGCTGTGAATGGCATGGGATACTGGCTGTGAATGGCATGGGATACTAGCTGTGAATGGCATGGGATACTGGCTGTAAATGGCATTGGATACTGGCTGTGAATGGCATGGGATACTGGCTGTGAATGGCATGGATACTGTCTGTGAATGGCATGCCAGTTCCGAGTTCAAGACAATGTTCTGTCAAAATAAACAAAAGCCTAATAAATAAGACTGTAACTATCAAACTTAGAGGTCAACAGAGGTCAGGTCAGCAGTGACAGAGGGGTAAGGACAGGCGGGCTACAGGAGTCCCGGTCAGCCCTGGGGTGGATTACGCAATCCAGCTGAGCCAACAAGCACTCAGCAGACAAGCACAGAGAGTGGAAGGAAAAGAGATTTCAAATTCTCCTGGCAACTATTGCACAATTTATATTTACTTGTAAATATGTTCAGCAGCTCTGCCTTATATAACTTACTTTGAGCTTTGAGCTGATGCAGACAGTTGCTGGGCGGGTGCCGACAGCTCGGGGGTCAAGCCGGGTCGCGCTGGGACGGGGAAGAGAAATGATGGAGGGAGCGGGCGGTCGCCAACTGAGGCAGGATGGTGGGAGAAGGCTGCTGTACTCAGCTTTAGGAGTTAGGAATGAATCTACTTTTTTTCAACAAAAAAATCACGAAGACTAGAGAAAGGAGAAGCGAAGTTCGAAAATGAGTTTCGTTTTTGCTCTTATATAACTATTCGGTGGGATCAGCAAATTTCAGGAGTCGCAGTCGAGTTTGATTGAGCAGACCAGTGCCGGACTGGGGAGGGAGAGAGAGACCTCAATTTGCACAAATTGCAAGTACAGTTCAGTTTGAGTTGCCGCATCTTGAAGCAAGGGGAAGACTTTTCTTCTTTCCATCTAGTTGCTGGGGGGGATCTGAGAGGCTGGGCGGATCTGTGGGGGCTGTTTGTTCGTGTGGCGTTGCGTGCGCTAGCGGGTTTAGCGGGTAGGCGGTTGGGCGATCTAGGAAGGGAAATTTTGAGTGAATTCACAGCCTCAATTAACACATTGCAGGGAGGGTCCACCGCTTCCGCTTCTATCCTGAATGTCCACCGATTCCATCCCGAATGTCCACCGATTCCATCCCGAATGTCCACCGATTTTGTCCCCAATATCCACCGCTTCTATCCCGAATGTCCACCGCTTCTATCCCGAATGTCCACCAATTTTGTCCCCAATATCCACCGCTTCTATCCCGAATGTCCACCGCTTCTATCCCGAATGTCCACCGCTTCTATCCCCAATGTCCACCGATTCCATCCCGAATGTCCACCGATTCCATCCCGAATGTCCACCAATTTTGTCCCCAATGTCCACCGCTTCTATCCCGAACGTCCACCGCTTCTATCCCGAATGTCCACCGCTATCCCCAATGTCCACCGATTCTATTAACTGTCTCGCAGTGCAGTCGCAGGCAGACCGACAGTCAGAGACGCGAACTGAAGGATATTTTGAGTCAAGATCGAGATGCACAGGCACAGGCTCCTGGTTTTTGCAGTCCCACGGGGTGAAAACAAGTGAGTGGGTAAAGAGGATCAGGGAGGCTGGGCAAGCCAGGGAACTCATCCTTGGTTTGAAATGAGTTACATTTTTGCTGCATGCATATTTTCTTCAGCAATACTTGAGAGTTCAGAATTCGCTAACTCCATTCGCTTTTCATTACAGCACACTGGATCGAGAACGTTGTCCGAGTGGCAAATTTAAGCAAAAATTTACCAATATTTCGCGACATCTATCTAAATTAAATCATTAAACTTTACAACAAAATCAATACATACACGCCCTGCCACATTCTGGTCGGTCATTGCCTTGTCACATTCTGGTCATTAGATCGGTCATTGCCCTGCCACAATCTGGTAATTAAATCGGTCATTGCCAGATTCTGGTCATTAGATCGGTCACTGCCCTGCCACATTCTGGTCATTAGATCGGTCACTGCCCTGCCACATTCTGGTCATTAGATCGGTCACTGCCCAGTCACATTCTGGTCATTAGATCGATCATTGCCCTGTCACATTCTGGTCATTAGATCGGTCATTGCCCTGTCACATTCTGGTCATTAGATCGGTCATTGCCCTGCCATATTCTGGTCATTAAAGCGGTCATTGCCCTGTCACATTCTGGTCATTAGATCGGTCATTGCCCTGTCACATTCTGGTCATTAGATCGGTCATTGTCCTGTCATACATGTACAAAAATGCAATGCTCATGAGTTCTGTGGTAGGTATTTGAAATTTGAATTCGAAGTAAGGTTGGGGAGGGAGGGATATAGTTGGCATAATATTAGGGCAGCACAGCAGAGCCTAGAGAGTAAGGTCGAGTCCTCATCAATTGCTCCCTTGCCCAGACTCTCCTCCCCTCTCTCCTACCCGCCTGAACAATCAGTTCGAGCAATCAGCGGGTCTCGGGGAGACTGCACTGCACAGCAATGCACATGCATGGCTTTGGGTGTACTTTTCTACTGGCGAATTGGGTGGGGGAGCTTGCGGTCAGAATCGGAATCGAACGGCGTTTAGCTAACTTGTGAAAATCTATAAAAACTTATAGAAGTAAAAACTTATATTTAAACAAAAATAATAACTCACGGCGTTGCAACTCTTTTGGGGTCGGCTTGTTGCACGAATTGAATAACGGGCAGTCGTCGTTTGTGCATGCAGACAGAATGAAGACTTAGGGAACTGGTATTACTATATTTTGTCTAATCCGATTGATTTATATGAGTAATAAGAGACTAGCTAGAGACTAGATTTATTTGTTAATAGGTTTATTTGATAATAATCGTTTTATTATAAGAATAATGGCAAAAATAAAATTCTAAAATGCACGCTGTTTTAACATGCTTGCTCAATTATTATTTCAATTGAGACTAAATACGGACAAGGAGAGTAATGAATATTACCTTTGCTTTTCTCCTTGCCGCTACTATTATTAAGTCTCTCTGGTCTCGGTGTTGCGTTAACAGGGGGCCTATACTATTTAAGAGTTAAAACTGCGGGTGGAGAAGGTATGACGGAGGGGGTTGAGGTTTGGAGAAAGGAGAAGCCTTCAAAGCAATTGGCACGGAGGGGGCCAGAGAGAGAGGCAGAAAGAGCGAGAAGGCACTGTGTGCGTTGGGTTAGTGTCGTATAGTAAAATGGAGCGGAGGGGTAACGCCAGGTCCGCACGAGGCCCTGTCAGATCAGGACAAGCCCCGCTTCTCTCTCCAACACTTCTCTTCCCTCCTGCCCCCCGCGAGCGCAATTTCAACCCCCACTCCTCTAAGTTTCAATGTACATTGGTCGTGTGATAAGGGCAAAGCTAGATTGGAGCGCGGAGGGGGTGGTGGGTTCTAATGTTGTCCACCCCTAGCCCGCACGAAGCCCCCACCTCTAGTCAAACCCCCTTCCCGCACACTGTCGGGGAACTGGTCCAGTTAAAGGCAGGAAGGAGAGGGTGTCTGCTATAAAAAGCACTTCTCCGACGCAGCCCACCTTATTGCACAAGAATTATGCAACCAATAGATTCTCTGTACGCCGGGACCGACGAAGGGGTGGCGCCAGTGGCCGCCAACCCCCCTGTTCAACACGCAACGCATTTTGACTACAGACGCAATAGCCCGAGAGTGTGAGGCCGAGGCTGAGGGAGGGGAGAGAGAGATGACGCGAGTGCAAGGGAAGGAAAGGAGCTTGGTTGGTCGGGCGGACCCCAACAGGGCAAGTGCTTTCGTCATGCAATAGCGGGACAGGGGGTGGGTGGGTTTGACCTCATGAGGACACAGCCCCCAGGGCCAGCCCGAGGGACTGGCGTGGCAGTCTAAGGGAAAGAAGGGCCGGCCTCGCAAAACAACAGTCTGGGCTCCGGAGAGAGAAGCAATTGTGGCTGACTGGCTGATAGTAATAGTAATAACGCACAAAGAGAAGTGTGCGAAAAAAGCAAAATGAATGAAATTATACAACCGAAATTGAATAGTATGCGCACATGTCCGCGTTGCCCGATGGCCGATGCACAAAAAGTATTAAGCAAGGTTAATACATGAAGCAAGCAATTTGAATAGCAGAGAACTTGAATTATAAGCTCGGTAATCTAATAATTTTATGTTAATTTTCCTTACAGATCCTTGTCTTGTTTGTAGTACTCGTATAATTAGTGCCTGCCTCGGTGTTAAAACCTGGTTAAAGACAATGAAATCAAAGTTCCACTGTAAACGGTGGCTTGTTCGAAGTTTTTCTGATTAACAGAAGATAACCATCCTTGCGATGTCAATATTTGCTTTATTCTCCACAATACTCTATAGGAATCTAATTTATTCCCTGCTTGACTGGAATACTTGTATCTCTGTGGACAGAACCGAAGCAGAAAAAGTAAAAAGAACAATGAAAGTTCACGAAGCTTCAGTTGAAGTTATTCTCATCGAAATGCAATGGCAATTGGTTTCCAATACGAACCCTGCTATGACTGAAGCAGTGAAGCTTCCTTGTTTGCCGGTTCCGTGGGTTCTGTCTTCTCGTCGAAGATGCAGGTTCCTGGTCCAATTAATTAAGCTTCGACATCCGCGTCGTTTGCGTCAAATGTTATCGCTGGTAAAGCTTGTAAACGAATTACCCATTACCAACAGGCCCGAATGCAACTCTTGATAATAGCTAGTCTAGACAGGAAATTGGTCTGATTGCATCTCGCAGATTTTGATGCCTCATCTGTTTACAATGAAGCTGCAGTGCGGTGTGTAAAACTATAGCTTTCACTGCCGCGTTGTTGCCAAGCAGGAGCCGCTAAATTTAATATCGATTTACTAATTAAAACTTTCTTGCATAAACTAAGAGGCGGACTATCACACCAGATAGCCAGGAAGTGATCTGCCATGGGTTGATTCTCGCGTCACACCAAATCATCTGCAATTATTAATCTATACAGCGAGTTGTCAAAGCCCTGATGATAAGCATGAAATTATAGCATTATCAATTTGTTAATCTTAAACGATGCATGCCGCACTTCGTGTGCAGCAAAAACAAAATTTGCGCTGCCCCGCGGCCTCAGTTGTGCGAAATTCGATTGCAATTAGAAACAGATTTGGAAGCAAGGGGAATCGGTGTTGAACCGGACCTGGAAATATCTGTCATCAAGGGTTGCAAGGGCCTGCAGTTAACTTCTAATGCAGACAATCAAAGCGCTGTCAGCTTCCATTGTAACGGAATTTCTATATTCTAATTTAAATCACCATTTAAAAAGGAATTGTAAAACTGACCACAAAACCTGACTGCAGAAATGCTGAAATAGGATAGCTTCTTTGCGACCACGAGACAGACAGGAACCCGACAGGACCCAACAGGGCCCAACAGGACCCGACAGGACCCGACAGGACCCGACAGGACCCGACAGGACCCGACAGGACCCGACAGGACCCGACAGGACCCGACAGGACCCGACAGGACCCGACAGGACCCGACAGGACCCGACAGGACCCGACAGGACCCGACAGGACCCGACAGGACCCGACAGGACCCGACAGGACCCGACAGGACCCGACAGGACCCGACAGGACCCGACAGGACCCGACAGGACCCGACAGGACCCGACAGGACCCGTAATAAAGACCGTAAATTATAGTCTTTGTCAAATGAATTTCATTCGACATTTGATGCCTGCGTGCCAAAGCGGCCTTGTCAGTCGAAATTCCTCTGCTCTTCAAACAACACTGCTGAACAACTTTGACCTTTGTTGAAAGGTTAAAGAAGTAAATTTGAAAGGTCAAATCTTACAAAGACATGCCCAACGCCAAACAGGCGGTGTGCCTTTGTTAACTTTAAGAGCAAGCCCGCATCTTGTACCGAAGCAGATTTATAGCATTAATAAAACTCGAATAGCGTCTCAAAGTTTACAACTCAAAAAGGACCACCAGCACAGAAATCAAAGTGATTTTTATCTTCGCAAAAATTGAGTTGCCATGCAAAAACCGCTGATAACTCAGTTGCAAAAATCAAAGAGGTTTATGGCCCCCCTGCCCGGTTACGCAAACAAGGAGAAGTTGTGGGTTTTTTTACAACCCATTAGCTCAAACGTCACGTGAACTATGGTGGTGGACCAGGGGACATGGGAGAAATAGAATTGAAAGCACCCGTGCATGGTCCACCCCGTGTTGGGGCAAACTTCCTTCACTTTCGGAATGAAGTGAATCAAAATGGTTTTCTGTTAATTCTGAAAATTGAGGTTTCAAAAAACTTTCAATAGGACTATAAAACGTTTGGATCACTTTTTAATTCACGGTTGTTTAAAAGTAGAACGAACTGGAGTTACCGGAAGTAGCTGACACCCACAATGACACCTACAATGACTCAACTGACACCCACAATGACTCAACTGACACCTACAATAACTCAACTGACACCTACAATGACTCAACTGACACCTACAATGACTCAACTGACACCTACAATGACTCAACTGACACCCACAATGACTCAACTGACACCTACAATGACTCAACTGACGCCTACAATGACTCAACTGACACCTACAATGACTCAACTGACACCTACAATAACTCAACTGACACCTACAATGACTCAACTGACACCTACAATGACTCAACTGACACCTACAATGACTCAACTGACACCTACAATGACTCAACTGACACCTACAATAACTCAACTGACACCTACAATAACTCAACTGACACCTACAATGACTCAACTGACACCTACAATAACTCAACTGACACCCAAACATCTCTCAACTGACACCAGAAACGACACACCAGGCATTACAAAAAACGGGCCTTCTGGCTTCACAACCTTATTCATCATGCGTAAGAAAATGTCAAACCCATTGAAAATATGTCAAAAAGGAAAAAACACAAACTGGAATATAGTGAGGCAACGATCAGTTTACGCTTTCAGTGCAAATGCCTAGCATAATTTCTTTTAATTCCCGAGGTTCGCATTCCATTTTACTAGTTTGGCTTGTGTCATTTGTATCAGTGTTTCTGCAAACAAAGGCTTTGCACCCCCTTTGCCGCTCTGGTACTGTGTGTAGTGTGTCCCCCGGGTGCAGATCAATGACAAAGCATTGCGATATTGCGTAATCATTTGCATTGTGGCTTTGTTGGTCCTAATAATGGCCTCAGTTAAATGTGTCATTATTATGTAAGTAATAGTAGTAAAATCAAACCAATATTCCTTTGGTAGTCTGTCCGAACAAGCATTTTAATTTTACCTGAACTCTATTGAGGTGCTGTTTTTGAGGGTGCTGCTGTCTTTGAGGGTGCTGTCTTTGAGGGTGTTGCTGTCTTTGAGGGTGCTGTCTTTGAGGGTGCTGCGGTCTTTGAGGGTGCTGCTGTCTTTGAGGGTGCTGCTGTCTTTGAGGGTGCTGTCTTTGAGGGTGCTGTCTTTGAGGGTGCTGTCTTTGAGGGTGCTGTCTTTGAGGGTGTTGTCTTTGAGGGTGCTGTCTTTGAGGGTGCTGTCTTTGAGGGTGCTGTCTTTGAGGGTGCTGTCTTTGAGGGTGCTGTCTTTGAGGGTGTTGTCTTTGAGGGTGCTGTCTTTGAGGGTGTTGTCTTTGAGGGTGCTGTCTTTGAGGGTGCTGTCTTTGAGGGTGCTGTCTTTGAGGGTGCTGTCTTTGAGGGTGCTGCTGTGTTTGAGGATGCTGTCTTTGAGGGTGCTGCTGTGTTTGAGGATGCTGTCTTTGAGGGTGCTGCTGTGTTTGAGGGTGCTGTCTTTGAGGGTGCTGCTGTCTTTGAGGGGGATCTCATAGTTTGAAACAGTCGGATAGGTCAATACGCCTTGTTTTTCTGGGCCATAGCCCACTAATATCTTGAGAGTGACTTACTTACGCTCGCAGCAGTCTACTTAGAGTAGGATTTCTGCACATTTATAAATCACGCGAATGTTTCAGTAATTGGCTCACGAAAATATGACAGACAGTTCCCATAGCACTGGGTTCTCTACTTGAGTGAAATTTCATAAATTCTGTACGGCAAATAAAGCTATAAGGTGCTGCAGTTTATTGACAGGAAGTGGCCACGAGCTATGCCGTGACTAAAAGAGTGAAGTTTCATTTACCTGGCAGGAATCCAAACTCAGAATTGCTTCCGATATGACTAAACTTGGACTAAAAACTTTATTCAGACTTTAAGAACTTTTTTACCTTTTGAAATGAGCATTGCGCAGTTTTGTGCCATCGTTAACTAGAAAATTATTTAAAAGCTTTTTTTAACTGTCAGAGGATTCCTGAGTATTCTGTCAGATGATTGCTGAGTATTCTGTCAGATGATTGCTGAGTATTCTGTCAGATGATTGCTGAGTATTCTGTCAGATGATTGCTGAGTATTCTGTCAGATGATTGCTGAGTATTCTGTCAGATGATTGCTGAGTATTCTGTCAGATGATTGCTGAGTAATCTGTCAGAGGATTGCTGAGTATTCTGTCAGTTGATTGCTGAGTATTCTGTCAGATGATTGCTGAGTATTCTGTCAGATGATTGCTGAGTATTCTGTCAGATGATTGCTGAGTATTCTGTCAGATGATTGCTGAGTAATCTGTCAGAGGATTGCTGAGTATTCTGTCAGTTGATTGCTGAGTATTCTGTCAGATGATTGCTGAGTATTCTGTCAGATGATTGCTGAGTATTCTATCAGATGATTGCTGAGTATTCTGTCAGATGATTGCTGAGTATTCTGTCAGATGATTGCTGAGTATTCTGTCAGATGATTGCTGAGTATTCTATCAGATGACTGCTGAGTATTCTGTCAGATGATTGCTGAGTATTCTGTCAGATGATTGCTGAGTATTCTATCAGATGATTGCTGAGTATTCTGTCAGATGATTGCTGAGTATTCTGTCAGATGATTGCTGAGTATTCTGTCAGATGATTGCTGAGTATTCTGTCAGATGATTGCTGAGTAATCTGTCAGAGGATTGCTGAGTATTCTGTCAGTTGATTGCTGAGTATTCTGTCAGATGATTGCTGAGTATTCTGTCAGATGATTGCTGAGTATTCGGTCAGATGATTGCTGAGTATTCTGTCAGATGATTGCTGAGTATTCTGTCAGATGATTGCTGAGTATTCTGTCAGATGATTGCTGAGTATTCTATCAGATGATTGCTGAGTATTCTGTCAGATGATTGCTGAGTATTCTGTCAGATGATTGCTGAGTATTCTATCAGATGATTGCTGAGTATTCTGTCAGATGATTGCTGAGTATTCTGTCAGATGATTGCTGAGTATTCTGTCAGATGATTGCTGAGTATTCTATCAGATGATTGCTGAGTATTCTGTCAGATGATTGCTGAGTATTCTGTCAGATGATTGCTGCAGATGATTGCTGAGTATTCTGTCAGATGACTGCTGAGTATTCTATCAGATGACTGCTGAGTATTCTATCAGATGACTGCTGAGTATTCTGTCAGATGATTGCTGAGTATTCTGTCAGATGACTGCTGAGTATTCTGTCAGATGACTGCTGAGTATTCTGTCAGATGACTGCTGAGTATTCTATCAGATGACTGCTGAGTATTCTATCAGATGACTGCTGAGTATTCTATCAGATGACTGCTGAGTATTCTATCAGATGACTGCTGAGTATTCTATCAGATGACTGCTGAGTATTCTGTCAGATGCGACAAATAGTAATTGGTTTGTTAAACTCTGCATATTTCATAATCAATATTCATATCTAATATAACTCAAAGCAGTTTTTAATGACGCCAGCCAATCAGGGCAACGCAAAATAGTGAATTATTCTCATAAAATCAGGTTGAGGACGTACTTTACAGTTGCATGACAAACACACATTGAATAAAAAGCCATGTCGACAGGACACATCGCAATAAAAATTGATGAAATTGATATTGTCGGAACAGTGACCACATGACAGGTAGAGGCTGATGTCAGTCCACAGGCTGTTCTTGATGCTGCATGTTGAATTGGAACAGGGGATAACTGTCCCATTCATCCAGACAAGCCCCTATGCCCAGCTGCGTTACCCGGCCACTCAGTCGGGCTGCTGCTGGCTTTGAGTTGGAAAGAAATCCCTTTCAGATGAGACTCGATAGACAAGGAGAGCTTTGAGCAGAGAGAAGCACCTGACCCCACCGCCCGCAGGTTGCGTGGTAATTAACTGGCGGATAGGCGGAGGCTTGCGGCCCGGCCGCCTTCGGTCCCGCTCATTTCTCCTGCTTTTTCTTCCCCTTCTGCTTTTTCAACACGCTTCATCTGGGAGGCTGAAGATGAGAAATCGGATAGCAGTGAGGCCCGGCCAGACAGATGTGTTATTGCTGAAACCGAGCAAATTCTCAGTAAATGTGTGTAATCGGCTTTTTTAACTGAAGCCTAATAAAGAAACTCAGAAAGAGACAGCAAGTCTCACGGAGGCAGCTGTGCGAATCGATGAAGCCGCACTTTCTCTCTCTCTCTCTCAGTTCTTCTCAAACACTAACTCCAGAGCGACTTCCTTTGCAAAATCCTCTCCTGTCGCTCTCTCTGCTTCTTCCCTAGCCAAAATGACCCCCTGTGACGCCTTGTAGCACTCAGCAAATTTCATAATCCGAGTATTCTCTTGAGCACACTGCTTCCGTGTGTTTACTCGATTGTAACGCCTTGTGCAATGTTTGTTGAGGACTGAACTCATTTCCTGCTGGACTTCTGGGATACGCAACTCTCCTGCACCCACTCTGTTGAACTATGCACTTACTATGAACTATGAACTATGCACTCTTTCACCCACCCCTCCTGCACCCACCCCTCTTCCTGCACCCATCCCTCCTCTTGCACCCATCCCTCCTTTTGCACACACTCCTCCTCTTGTACACACCCCTCCTCTTGCACCCACCCCTCCTATTGCACACACCCTGCCTCCTGCACCCACCCCTCCTCTTGCACCCACCCCTCCTCCTGCACCCACCCCTCCACTTGCACCCACCCCTCCTCTTCCCCCCTCCTCTTGCACCCAGCCCTCCTCCTGCACCCGCCCCTCCACTTGCACCCACCCCTCCTCTTCCCCCCTCCTCTTGCACCCAGCCCTCCTATTCCCCGCTCCACTTGCACCCACCCCTCCTCTTCCCCCCTCCTCTTGCACCCAGCCCTCCTCTTCCCCCTCCTCTTGCACCCACCCCTCCACTTGCACCCACCCCTCCTCTTCCCCCCTCCTCTTGCACCCAGCCCTCCTATTCCCCCCTCCACTTGCACCCACCCCTCCTCTTCCCCCCTCCTCTTGCACCCAGCCCTCCTCTTCCCCCCTCCTCTTGCACCCACCCCTCCTCTTCCCCCTCCACTTGCACCCAGCCCTCCTCCTGCACCCACCCCTCCTATTTCACCCTACCCTCCTCTCGCACCCAGCCCTCCTCCTCCACCCACCCTCCTTCGAAGCCAATTTCGCTATAAGTTCTCGTAAAACTTTCTAAGCCACTGCCTCAGTCTTTTTGTCATGTCTGTGCCTCAGACTTCGCGATACGCGTCTGATGCTCTTAATAACAGAGCGCCTTCGGCTGGGTTTCTCGTCCAGGTGCGACAGCGAAGCCACCGATGACGCGCTTGAGCTGCCATCGCCGCCGCCGCCGCCGCCAGCGTCTCCGGGCCCGCCGCCTCCGCCGGAGGAGGTCGACGATGCGACGCTCACATCAGACTGGTGGTGCGCGAAGGCCCAGCCAGTCTCCTTCAGCCGCTGCTTCTTGAAGAAGCTGAACCGGCCGAAAGAGCCGCGACGTCGACACGGCGACGGAGTCTTTGATGGACCGCCGGCGGCCCCAGCGTCGAGTTGAAATCGGGAGCGCGGACGGTGGGCGTTAAACGAGGCGTCTCGACGTCGAACACTGCTGCCGCGCAGCTGGTGACCTCCCGGTTGCTGTTTCGACGGCGACAGCTGCTGCTGCTGCTGCTGCAGAGGTCGCCGACAGCTTGGCCGCAGGCACGGATCGCTCGGCCACTTCCTGATGAACTTGCCGCCGAGGAGCTGCTTGAACAGCGCGTGCAGCTGCCGGGCCCGGCTGCACTGCAGCGCCAAGTAGCCGCCCTGCTGGCCGACTGCGGACGACGAGGTGGCGTACTGCACGAACAGCCAGCCGTTCAGCGAGCCGTACTTCACGATGTTCACCAGCGGGCAGGGCAGGATGCACGACTGGTTGACGTCCTGCAGTTCAAAGCTGTCCTGAGTGACGCGCAGGACGTAGAGATAGTCCGAGCAGAGGCCGAGACTCTGCACCGTCAGGTTGTTCAGCAGCTTCACCACCCAGCTGCGGCCGCCGTCGGCCAGGGCAGCAGCGGCCTCGGACGCTTCGGCGCAGCTGCCCCGGCCGAGGCCGCTGTGCAGCCGGTCGAAGAGGTCCAGGAAGACGCCGATGGGCCGTCGGCAGGCGTGCAGGAAGCTGTAGATCTTGTCGATCTCCATGTAGCGCTCGTGGTACAGATTCACGGTGCCGCCAGTCAACAGGCTGCTCTGCCGCAGCGTCAGGCAGTACACTCTGGTGCGCTGAACCTCCCGACAAGACAGGCTGGCGTCCTTCAGGCTGCTCAAAGGCATCGACTTCTTCAGCACCGTCCGATTGTCGAATGCGGCCGCGATTGGCTGCTTCTTTGACGGGGCCGCCGTTGTTGAAGCGCCCGACGAGTTGACTTCGGCCACGATGCACAGCGTCGCAGTCAGCTTGCGGGTCTTGACGGTGACTCGAACCCGGCTGTAGTTGGAGTCCAGGTGCCAGGGAGCCAGGAGACTCCCAGCCCGGCGGAAGTAGTTCTTGTTCATGAAGACAAGAACGCTCTCCATGGCTGCTGGTCAGGCAGGCTTGAGAGCGGGCTAGCTGACCATGGCTGGGGCTGCTCGGAAATGAATATGAAGGGGTCAGTGGAATGGGCCTGACTGCTTCGGAAGTCCCTGCCTTGATTTGACCAACGAATGGATAACCGCTCCAGTCTCTTGAGAGCAGCCATTAAAATTTGAGAATCAGAAATTACTTTTTTGCATTTTAATTCTTTGATTGTAGATTTTTTTTAAATGTTCTTATTTTTCTGTTTGTGACTGGAGAGGACGTGGGCTCTGCTCCCCCCCCCATTCCAGGCGATTCTCCCGCGGGATTTGGCGGATGGAGCTGGGGAAGAGAGCCGAGAGGAGGATGCAGGATGCTGGCTCAAGCCCTGGGCAACACTCCCTCGGCCGCCGAGTCGGGAGTTTTCCCGAAACTTGTGAAGGAGGATGAGGCCGGGGTGGGGAATATTTGGCCAGACGGGGATCAGGGAGAATGAGGACTCGGGGGGGGGTGACGAGTCCCGGCTGTAGTGAGGAAATATGCCCGGATTATAAATGTTTCAATCTCCGGGACATGCTGGGCACAGCGGGCTTGGCGGGCGAGTGAGCACGAAGGGGTGGAAAGGTTATGAGGCGATTAGTTCCGCAAAAAAGGAGGAAGCAAAGAAAGAAAATGCCACTCGGTCGGCTGCTGTCCCTGCACGCTACTGATCCCTCTTGATTTTCCCAGGCAGTCAATCAGCGGGTTTGACAAGTCAGAGACACTCTGAGCCCCTTTTTGTCTGCTGATCTATTGCCCTCTAGCAGAGCTAATGAAATGCAGAGTCAGGGAGGGAACTGGGGGGGGGGGTTACTGCTTGGCGGAAGCGCTCAATTGGGAGACCTTGAGTTCATCTTTTTAATGGATGATAAGCTGCTTGAAAAGCTAAAATATCAGAATTGAATTAATCAAAAACGAAATGAATTAGCAGTTGATTACGTAAAAGTTTAGGAGGATCTGGGAGGATGGCTGTGGTCCAGCAACTGGATCTAGGAGGCTGACTCAGCAACAGGGGATCTCAGAGGCTGGCCCAGCAACTGAGGATCTGGCAGGCTGGCTCAGAAACTGACGATCCGGGAGGCTGGCCTAGCAACTGAGGATCTGGGAGGCTGGCCCAGCAACTGAGGATCTGGCAGGCTGGCTCAGCAACTGAGGATCTGGCAGGCTGGCTCAGCAACTGAGGATCTGGGAGGCTGGCGCAGCAACTGAGGATCTGGGAGGCTGGCCCAGCAACTGAGGATCTGGGAGGCTGGCGCAGCAACTGAGGATCCGGGAGGCTGGCGCAGCAACTGAGGATCTGGGAGGCTGGCCCAGCAACTGAGGATCTGGGATTGGGCCCCTTTCTGAATGTGCCAGGAATACCTGTTAATTTCCGAATAGTTGCCGGGAATAAACTCTTTGAAGTAGAGAAAGAGAAACAATGACACGATTTTCAGACTAACATATTGCAGCAGAGCTGAGAGAGAGGAACAGAAAAGTTCAACCCAGTTCGAGGACCCGACAAAGGAGCGAAATCCGGGACAAACTGGCGGGGCCCGAAAGCTTTCCGCGCTTTGAGGGAAAATTGAAACTCTATCTGTCTATCTATCTATCTATCTATCTATCTATCTATCTATCTATCTATCTATCTATTCATCTATCTATCTATCTATCTATCTATCTATCTATCTATCTATCTATCTATCTATCTATCTATCTATCTATCTATCTATCTATCTATCTATCTATCTATCTATCTATCTATCTATCTATCTATCTATCTATCTATCTATCTATCTATCTATCTATCTATCCATCTATCTACCTATCTATCTATCTATCTATCTATCTATCTATCTATCTATCTATCTATCTATCTATCTATCTATCTATCTATCTATCTATCTATCTATCTATCTATCTATCTATCTATCTATCTATCTATCTATCTATCTATCTATCTATCTATCTATCTATCTATCTATTTATATCTGTCCATCAAAGAGCAGCAGTTGCACTCACACAGTCAGTTGGATTGGCACATGGGCAGAATTCTCTGTAAAATGTTTGCAGGGAGATCGTGGAGAAAATTATAAAATATAAAATTCTTCTTCTGCTAAGCCGTTTTGCAATATCTGGATTCGTCTTCCCAATGCAAACTGAAGGCTGAACATGACCCTATAATGATCTACTCAGTGAAGACTCTGCGGCCATTGGGTCGCTGGGTCGCTACGTTGAAGCCAGCAGCCCCAGTTTTCAAACCAATGGCGAGGTTGGAAATGCAGTGGGGGAAGAGATGAGCAGAAGAAATGCGACTCGTAATTGCGGGAGACTCCAGCAAAACTGTTTGCGTGCACTGCTGAAATTTCTGTAATTGCTTTCCTGTTGGCGTCTTGTTAATGAATTTCTTGTCTGAATTTGAGGGCTGTTAGATATCTGTTAGTTGAGTGTTCGAGGCTGTTGGATATCTGTTAGTTGAGTGTTCGAGGCTGTTAGATATCTGTTAGTTGAGTGTTGAAGGGCTGTTAGATAAATTTTATTAATCGTGATCAGCGTCCTTAATTTCAATGCAAAAACACAATACTGAGCGCTCTTGTTTATTCTTTGAAATATACACAGGAATTTTTAATTTACTTAATCTATAGCAAATTAATCCCTTTATCCAATCTCCTTATCTGCACAGATTAACAAGCACTTGATGGGGCGATCGCCATAGGGATTACTATTGCCGCAGGCAGAATGTATTCAAAGTCTAGATTGCAATTTCTGTTCATGCCTCACCTCTTCTAAAGATTTCTAATCAGAAATGATTTCGGGAATACTAATATTCAACCCACGATTTAACAAGAAGAGATTGGTGCAGAAGCATACATGAGAGCCATTAGTGCACTATACTCGCATATAGAGCGAAATTCAATGCTCCGCGCTGGCAACTGCAGACTTTGGAAGGTGTGTGGGAGGGAATTGGCGATGAAAGGTGGACTTGGTATAGGTAATTTTAAATGGCAAAGGGAGTTTTAAGATAGGTGAGAGCTTAAGGTGCAGATAAAATGGAAATGAGACAGTCAGACAGAGTGGGTTAATTGTGTTTAGAAAGAGACAGATTGTGTTTAGAAAGAGACAGATTGTGTTTAGAAAGAGACAGATTGTGTTTAGAAAGAGACAGATTGTGTTTAGAAAGAGACAGATTGTGTTTAGAAAGAGACAGATTGTGTTTAGAAAGAGACAGATTGTGTTTAGAAAGAGACAGATTGTGTTTAGAAAGAGACAGATTGTGTTTAGAAAGAGACGGATTGTGTTTAGAAAGAGACAGATTGTGTTTAGAAAAGACAAAGAGACGAATTGTGTTTAGAGACTGATTGTGTACATAAAAGAGACAGATTGTGTTTATAAAAGAGACAGATTGTGTTTAGAAAGAGACGGATTGTGTTTATAAAAGAGACAGATTGTGTTTAGAAACAGACGGATTGTGTTTATAAAAGAGACGAATTGTGTTTAGAGACTGACTGTGTATATAAAAGAGACAGATTGTGTTTATAAAAGACACATATTGTGTTTAGAAAGAGACAGATTGTGTTTAGAAAGAGACAGATTGTGTTTAAAAAGAGACAGATTGTGTTTAGAAAAGAGACGAATTGTGTTTAGAGACTGATTGTGTATATAAAAGAGACAGATTGTGTTTAGAAAGAGACAGATTGTGTTTAGAAAGAGACAGATTGTGTTTAGAAAAGAGACGGATTGTGTTTAGAAAAGAGACGGGTTGTGTTTAAAATGAGCAGGTAATGTCAGCCAATAAATTTCAACCATATATTATTTATATTGACGCACTTAGCAGACAAATTAAAGCCTCGCATAGTTATAAATTTTATTTTGACAACTTTAACTATTAAATTCATACAGACCAAAAACAGGGCGAAAACGGGGGTGGCAGTAGACGGTACACCGTCAGACTCAATTATCTACCCAGCCCACAAGTCATTACAACTAGCTTTACTGTAATCTAAAATTACATTGTTGTGTGCGGACTTGTACACTAAGTACATCTTGTCCTTTATATCGCTAATTGAGCCCGCTAGCTAATACAAGCGTATCAATCCATCAGATAAGATAATGCCGCAACAAAGGAGAAGCGATCGGAGAGGAAAGGAAAAACTTGAAAAAAAGAAGCAAGAACAGTCAGTTATTGAGGAAAACTTTGAGAAATAGGCTTTACTTTCTGCTCAAACAAAACAATCTTTCTTTGTTTATCTGAACTAAATTATCTGGTAATATTTTCAAAAGTGAAAATAAATTGGACCAAACACCTCAGCAGCAGAGTAAAAGTGCAACATTTAGTCTGAGTTGTTCCGTTATTGTCAAGGGAGTTCGTCATTTTGCTTCATTTTCTCAGGCCAACACCTTGCTCCGTTCACGGGTGATGCCCGTCTTGAGCATGTTGCCATCGGTCTGAGTTATCGGCTTGGTTGCTAGGCGGTTTCTAACGTCGGCCGTGCGCCTATCGAGCATGATTGAGTTGGTCTTCTCGGCCAGGTCAGCGTTGATTCGGTCCAGCTGCTTCTGCAGGCCGTCCAGGTTGTGCCTGAGGGGTTGGAGGCGAGGGTGGAGGGCTTAGAATGATGACGGAGTCGGAGCAGGTAAGATGACTGAGTCGATGGATTTGAGTGCAGGAAAGATGACTGAGTCGATGGATTTGAGTGCAGGAAAGATGACTGAGTCGATGGATTTGAGTGCAGGAGAGATGACTGAGTCGTTGGAGTTGAGTGCAGGAGAGATGACTGAGTCGATGCAGTTGAGTGCAGGAAAGATGACTGAGTCGATGCAGTTGAGCGCAGGATAGATGACTGAGTCGATGGAGTCAATGTGAATGTATTTACCTGTTGTATTTAAATATTTATTTGTGTTTCAAGTCGACTTTATCTTCCAGCTTCTCACCGACATCATTTATTCGCATATCCTTTTCATTCTGCCCTGAGCTGCTCAAATCCATCTCAATTTCAAACCCAAACCGGAGCGAGAATAATGATCTCCTTGGCTCATCTTGGGCGAGCAATTTTCGAATCCTGGCGCTTCTCGTCGATAACAGCTGCTGCACTGCGGCTAAAGTTCATGCCTTCCCTCTCTTGCTCGGATTCACTCTGTCCAAGCAAGTAATCTACAGTGCTGCGCTGATGTGTGCTCATCTTCATTTAGACATTGCTTTCCTCTTTCCGAGAAACTCGGGTTCTTCCCCCCCCCTCGATCTTCCTCCTCCCCCCTTCTCTCAAAATGAGTTCTATTTTCTCCTGACTGATCCACTTACCGGACCGGCAGCTCTTTTTAAAGTGCAGGTGAGATTAAGTGTTTTTTTAAATAATAATTTGCAACAAATCTACTATTAGTAGCTAAGAAATAGAAGCATAATTAAGGCATACCGAGCCTGCTTGAGCTTGTCGTAGAGAGCGTCTTTGCTGGCTTTGATCTGCTGCACCTCGTCGGTAAGGCCGTACTGCACCGCGTCTCGGCACAGCTCCACGCCCGGCCGGGTTGTCCGGTTCTCCAGGCGAGTCTCGGCCAGTTTAGCTGGAGGAATCTTCGCTTTGATGGCCTCCTCCAGGGCGCGAATGTCTCGCTCGAGTTCGGCGATCTCGTCCTCAGTCTGCTGCTTCTGCCATTCGAGTTCGTCCTTGGCCTGTTGATGGGTTTAAGAGGTCGAGTTTAAAATCTTTGACAGGAAAATTTTTTGTTACAGACATTCGGACGAAGAGTTTGGAGATAGAAAGCTCGGATGAAAGATTTACGAGATGATTTCAAAGTTTTGAGCATTGAACTCAAATATGATGCAGTGTCGATCCCCTCAGCCTCACCTGCTCCTGTTCGTGCAGTCGCTTCCTCAGCGCGTAGTCGCTGGCCTGCCGCTGGGACTCCAGGTCGTTGTCCGTGTCGTGGATGGTCCGGTGGGCGGCCTCGCGCAGGCGGCCGCTGGACGCGATCTCGGCCTTGGCCCTGTCCACATTGTACCGGCTGAAGTCCTCCCACTGCTGCGGGGTTGTGCTGCCCTTGGGCACCCGGGTGGGGTTCGGCTTGTAGGAGATGTTGGGGCTCTGCTCGTTCAGATTGTACTGGTCGATGTCGATGCCCAGAGCGATGTTCTTGTTCTGCAGGTCGGCCAGGATCTGCTGGCGGGCCTCCTGCAGGACGCACAGCTGCTCGAACTGCTCGTCAACTTTCTGTTGAAGATTGCGCTTGGCCTTGGCGATCACCTCTTGCTCCTAGACGATAGCAATAGGCATTGTATATAACTCAATCGAGCTACTAACAGTATGTGTGTTAGCAAATTATTGATACATGTACTTTGTTGAGAAAACGGTGAAACCATGACTAACCTTGCGCAGCTGTTGCTCGATCTCGTCCTCAACGTTGTCGATGCTTCGACGTCCGTCACGAACAGTCAGGCACTCGTTGACGGTGTCAGTGGGCAGGTTCTTGCGCTCCAGAGCCTCCTCGGTCTGCTCCTTGGACTCGCTCAGCTTGGAAATTTCGGCATCAAGGTCGCCCAAAGTCTGCTCGAGGATTTCCTTCCACTTGCGGATGACATCGACGCGGTCGGCCAGACGGGTGTTGTTGTCCTTCTGGTCCCATTTGGTCTTGTTGTCGGTCTCGTTGCGCAGGAATCGGGCCTCCTGGCGCACCTGATCGGAGGCTTCTCGCTGGCGCTCGGCGTTAGACGAAATCGCGTACGCGTTGGTGAACCAGTCCACTGGCTGATACTTGGCGTTTGGCTTTGTCTCTGTTGCCATGGCGATTTTTTGGTTGTCTTAAGGGCTTCTTTGCTGAAAGGTTGTGTTGTAAAATTATTAATTATAGTGTGCACTTTAGTACTCGACAGAAAGGCATAAAAAGCTTATTATTGAATGATAATAAAAAAAATTTGTCTGTTACATCTTTTAAATGCTGCCAGCTTCTAAAAAATTAAAAATATATTTCATAAAACAACTTGTTAATTTCAACCCTAAAAAGATGCTGAAGCTCTGATATATTATTTATATCACATTATTTACGTTTGGTACAAAAATGCAAATGTTTCCCCTGATTTCCTTACCAAATCAATTGCAATTTCCTGCTAAGATCCTATTATTAAACTGAGAGTAAGGACTCTAAGCTAGCCTAATGAATTCAAATCGAACTCAACTCTATGATGAATTCGGAGATGTAGAATAAAAATATTTGTTGGGCTAGTAAGAACTAACAATCATATGCATACATGCCCATTTGATATTCTAGCAATAAAATAACAAATAATATAAATTTAAGTCTCAAGGATTTTCGCTCCTATGCTCAAATGTCGCATGGCGCATGGTCAACAAACGAATCCAATCAGAAAGAGCATTTAAAAAAACAGTTTGATCAAAACTAATACAAAAGAGCTATAAATGAAGAAAAATACAGCATTAAAGTAGATGGCGCAATTGATATCGTAAAAATGAACATGCTATAATGATTGAACTTAAAACTTTTAGCAATATATAAAAATCGAACCAATGATCGTATTTTAAATGGGAAAAGACATCTTAGTTACTAGTAAAAACTATAGAATAAAATTTTCAAGAAAAGTTTGTGTTTATAAATATATGTAAAATATCTGCAAGTTCAATAACCTTTTTTTTGATAAAACAATAAATTCGACCATTTTTTTAAACAGTAAATAAGATATTCAAAATTTATTCTCTCTTTATACGACCTAAAAATTTTTCATTCCTTACTTTTACATTTTATCAACAGCAATGGTTATCATGTCTGGAATCCCGATCCAGCAAGCCTAGAACAAGTGGTTATTCTCTTAAACCAATCGAAAACAGCAGATTCAGCTGTTCAAAAGCAAGTCCATGAAGTGAGTATTCTTTCCCATTTAACTTGATTTATTTTCTAACTTTACTTTAGTAGGCCTAAACTGAAATTTAAAATCGAATGTTTTGCAAATTTACCTGAAAATAGCTTATACAATGATGTTGTATAGTTGTTATTGTCAATATATCTGATCCCGTGTCTATCCATGTATGTTTACACTATAATAGTCACTCAGGATCAGAAAGCCAGGCCATATGCCCATATGCCATAGCCTAGTCAAGAAGATTGCATTTTTTATTTTTTTAATCAAGCACAAAATTAAGGGTGTTAAGTTCACCAA
>NIVC01004392.1:0-47413 GCA_002269645.1 Macrostomum lignano
TTGTGCTCGGAAAGCACATGTGCTCCTTCGTCTAACCTGCCCGTCTGTCTGTCTGTCTGTCTGTCTGTCTGTCTGTCTGTCTGTCTGTCTGTCTGTCTGTCTGTCTGTCTGTCTGTCTGTCTGTCTGTCTGTCTTGTGTCTGTCTGTCTGTCTGTCTGTCTGTCTGTCTTGTGTCTGTCTGTCTGTCTGTCTGTCTGTCTGTCTGTCTGTCTGTCTGTCTGTCTGTCTGTCTGTATGTCTGTCTGTCTGTCTGTCTGTCTGTCTGTGTGTCTGTCTGCCTTCCTGCCTGTCTGTCTGTCTGTCTGTCTGTCTGTCTGTCTGTCTGTCTGTCTGTCTGTCTGTCTGTCTGTCTGTCTGTCTGTCTGTCTGTCTGTCTGTCTGTCTGTCTGTCTGTCTGTCTGTCTGTCTGTCTGTCTGTCTGTCTGTCTGTCTGTCTGTCTGTCTGTCTGTCTGTCTGTCTGTCTGTCTGTCTGTCTGTCTGTCTGTCTGTCTGTCTGTCTGTCTGTCTGTCTGTCTGTCTGTCTGTCTGTCTGTCTGTCTGTCTGTCTGTCTGTCTGTCTGTCTGTCTGTCTGTCTGTCTGTCTGTCTGTCTGTCTGTCTGTCTGTCTGTCTGTCTGTCTGTCTGTCTGTCTGTCTGTCTGTCTGTCTGTCTGTCTGTCTGTCTGTCTGTCTGTCTGTCTGTCTGTCTGTCTGTCTGTCTGTCTGTCTGTCTGTCTGTCTGTCTGTCTGTCTGTCTGTCTGTCTGTCTGTGTCTGTCTTTTATCTGTGTCTGTGTATCTGTTTTTATCTACTGTCTTTGCTGTGTACTTTGCTTTTTCATGTGCAGTGTCTAAGTTGGCGCATGTTCCGAAAAAACCAAATATATATGCACTACACGCAGTTCGTATAAATTCCTGGCAAGCGTCCAAGAAAAAAGCTTGGCACCGCTCCAACCGTAGACAGCCGAAACCAATGCCGCCCACGCACAAGTCGGGGCCTCAATCGAGGTTGATAATAGACAAAAAACAAGTATTCGTAGAGAATGACTAATCCGTTTTTCAATCGGATAGAAAAGTTCAGTAGTCTGCGTGGGCCTTAGGATCGCAAGTCAGACAGTGCAGGCGCTCTACCGATCCGGAACTTTTTGCGCAGTTGTCAATGAACAATTTATATATTTCGCACCAGGTGTACTCGTAACAATTTTTTACTCATTCTTTGTATAGAAAATCATAATTTACCGGTCATATTTGTTTCCAGTTAAAGCTTTAAAGGTAATAAAAATCTGTCTAAAGCTACTTCACAAGGCTGCTTTGTTTTGGCGGTTTTTATTACCGGAAAATAGTTAAGGAGCAGCACCGTTTCTATGCGACAATGGATTGAAGACAATGGATAGAACCGTACTGTCTACGGTTGTATAGGGCGTAGATTAATTTACGAGGGGTGTCCCAGAAGTAGTGTCACCTTTGCTTGCTTCCACAAGTATTAATGTATGTTTAAAAAATCATATGCCTTAAAAAGTTAGCGGCTTGTTTTAGCTTTCATGCCACGAAAGTCCGATTTTTATAAGTGCTTCCTGCTGTAAGCAGCATGCATTTGTTCACATACACATAGCCATAGAAATACACACCGCATAGTGCTTCTATGCTCACTCAGAAGAAAGCCACAAGTACAGCTGATCAAGCACAGAGTTGCAAGACAGCAGCTGCAAGATTTGTTCCAGTCATGGACCCTAACATTCACTCTACAGAAGGGCAGAGACATGCAATTTTACACTTTGGAGTCCTGGTCAAAAATGCCCTGAAATTCGCGAAAACCTGACCCGCATTCACGGTCCCGATGCCATCAGTCGACGAACAGTTTACAGGTGGATCGAACAGTTCGAGGCTGGCTGTAGATATCAAAGGCCAACCACCTTGGCCTTAGTTTAAGACTAAGTGGCTAAAAACCTCATTGTACTTTGGTAATCGAATTTAGCCATAGCTCTTGTGCTGTCAAGCTGCCTGACTTTGTGAGTGCTAGTACCTAGCTCACGCCAAGCTCGTAGGCAAGGAAACTCAGTGTCACGCTTTTACCCTCGCGTAAATAGCTTTTGCGTGAGCCACCACTTACTTCTCTGTCACGGATGTTCAAGGTCGTCTATTGTCTTCAATTGACCATCCGAAAAGTGACGCAACCAGCAGTCTTCGTTGTCAAACAACGGTGTAGCTCCAGGAAAAAAACTGCTTCCAAATCAGCCTGGATGTCCACTCACCTTTAGCCGAGCTGCGTAAAAAATAAAAAGGGATAATACATTTTGAAGGTTGCATGAAGAAGCTGAAAACAGGGTGTGGTCGGGAGAGGAGAGGTGGGCTAACAGGGAGAGGTGGGCTAACGCCTCCGAATGCCGGCAATCCTGCGCGGCTGTCCCATGTCCATCCCGCGCCCCCGCAAGGCCCTGCTTGAACTCTACTGCAGGGACATCAGGGCGGTGACCATTGCCCTTTCAGGTCATGGCTGTTTTGCCAAGCATCATCACCACTAGGGTCCATTCTGCCTCTCCAGTGTTGAGAATGCGGAGCACTTCATCTGCGAATGCCCGTCTTTACTCAGGACAGGCTCACCTCCTGAACTCTCTCCGTAGGGGGACCGCACTGCGGACACCGGCACCACTGGGTCTCTCTGTGAGACACCGCAGCACTAGCTGCCCGTGGTCACCAGGTGTTAGCAGAATGGGCGTCAACACCTCCCCCCGCTGTATCCGGATGCCTGGAACTCCCTGCATCTGAGTTAAATGAGAGGTCGGAGTCCAGTCCAACTGAAAATAATTCATTGATTTTTAGCAGAACTGCCCACGAAGGTAAAAACGTTTCAATATATTTTAACCCAACCGACTACGGAAGAATAGGTCACAGAACTTTTTAATCACCAATCCTACGTACTATACTATATGATCTGTATTTGGCTTTAAGTCGAAATAAAAAACTCTCACTACACCAGGTTTTTTATGTATCACTGTTAGTGTTCTTCTTCATTGGGCAGGGGCAGTCCAGCATCTGCAAAACTGGCAATCCCAGCCGCCAATAAGCGAATCCTGTTCGTTATATAAAGATGTGGCTAGGAACCAGCACTGTTTGCCCTCTGTATTCCAAATATCCTTTGCGGCAATCTCTAAATAGTGTCGATTCTCGTTCAACTTTGCTGCACCCATGACCTCCGCCTGGTGAGTTATTGCTGATTTTAAGTGCCAAAATATTTGTGGAAACCCGCCTTGCTGAGTAAAGACTGTTCGTAGACCAAATAAGAGCTTTACAGTTTTGGCTGAAATGTGCGCACTCTATAATAAACTGTGTGGGCAGACGAAAATAGCTTCTTGCATGGGGTGGTCGGGTTTCACCACAGTCTGGGGACGCTGCGAGCCCAGGTTCCGCCAGGGGACGCAGTGCATTTGTCACTCCTATTAATAGCTTAGTAGGAGGGTAGCCAACGAAAATCTACAAATACCAGGCAAACCAAGCGTTCTAGCTGGGAACAATTCATCTACTACTTACTCTTTCCTTGAGAATCCTCTTTCCTTGACTCCAGAAGCATCACAACCGCAAACAATCGAGTTTAGGACTGGAAAATGTGTCTAACGCACACTCTGTTGGTTTCGACGGGCGGCAGGTCAACCACCCGGATGTCCTGCTGTAAAAGTTCCTCTAAAATAACCGCTAATTGGCCTCTGCTCGTGTTAATTCTAGCAGCTTATTTACAAGTAAGTTGTTATACTGTGATTCGCAAATAATTCAATCATTTAGACTTCAGTTTGAGCAATTAATTGAGCGATGCGTTTGCATAAAAAGTAACTGATTACTTTTCAGCAATGCTCCGGTGCTAGCAACAAAGTCAGCCTCTCCGAAAGCCAAGTCAGCCAGCTGGGATTGTCCAGCCATCATCCCGCATGCGATGAGGTTGCAACCGAGCCATCAGTACTGCATGTCAGACTGAGATCCACCTGTTCGAATCAATACTTGCGACCCGCTGCTCTGAGAGGCTGCAGTCGGCGGATTCTGGCAGCGACAAATGCCGAACCTGATGCCTGCGATTCTGCTGAGAGCTGCTCCAGGGCGGCTGGCAATGGTAAGTTATCCTTTGTTAACCTTTAGGGCCACCGGCATCTGTAAGTCGAACAGAGTTGGGCAAAATCGGGGGCATTTGGCAACTGTTAGATTTTTTCTTGCTAAGTGCTGGGCTGCATCCAGTAACTGGATCGCCGGTCACGCGCTAACTTGGGCGTGACTTTTTTAGATCGAAAAAATCTTTCTCATCGCCTAATGGTCGATTATAATTTGTCTAAAATTCGATTCTCAAAATGAATCTTTGAAAACTTCTCTTCATTTCCTAAGATCATAAAGTCTATATTTTTGCTACTTTACTAACCCGCAGAGCTGTTCCAGCTGCATTACTGGACTCAGCATCCGTCATATCCGTGGCGGATTCCTCGAAGCCGATTTGGGAGGGTGCAGGTTGTCAGCTTGAGGCAACGCAGACGGACGTCAGGTGGGTGTGGCGGAGCTGAACCATTTGTCTGCACCAGCAAAGACGGCGCATTCACGCTGCAGGTGAGAACTTTTTTCACATTCGAATTGTCTATCGAGCACAGTAATTGTGGGTTAGGTTTTGGCACTTTCAGGCTAGACATTCAACACCATTGTACGAATTGCAACGGCACCACGAACTAGTACTAAACCGAGGATAAAATTAGACACTGTTCATTTCGAAGTCTAACTTGCTATAAAATTATTATCAGTATAAAGAATAAATAGCCGATTATCTGCATAAACCCTACGATATAAAATTGAAAGTCAAAAACAATTAACAAATTTCAACTTCAGGAAACGATTCGAGGCGGTTCATTTTGGATGCACAACTGCGTTTTCCTACTGACGAGATCAAGAGGAAGGGAAGCAGGTCAGAAACTGCGACTATTGCCGAGGTCCTGGCACCCTCGGAGGGCGGACTCAGAGCCTGCTCCAAGGCCGAGATTAACTTGGACTTGCCGGCCTTCACTCTGGCCGCCGCGTCGGCACCAGCGACGCCGTCCGCGTTGGCTTGACGACGACTGCCATGAGGACACCGAGAGAATCCGGCATCAGACTCTGGAGCTGTGCCCAGCTGCTACTCTGCATCAGCTGAATACGCAGTGTCGGAATGATAAAGCAGCCTGCGCCAAGCTCATACACCAGATTGGCTCCGCCCGGGTGACCACCTGCGACCTTGACGACAGGCTCAAAAGAAAGTTGGAGGCAGGACGAAAGCAACTGACTAACCAACTTTTTCCGTTCCGGCGCTCTTAGGTTGAGTTTTTAAAAACAATTTTTGGCTTGATATCAGCTTGAGATATCAAGTGAAATCCAAAGATCCAAAGTCACTGGATCTGGTGCATTTCTTTGTACTCAACAAATGCCCCTAGCTTGCAAGCAGCCGGACTTTTTCATTTCATTTAAACGCCGATTGTATTGTGCATCCAATGACGTCACCAGCAGCTATTTATTCGTGTCTCAGCGCCGTTTGAGTAAAATGATGCAGCACTTACAGTGTCTTTCAATCAGTCTACTTAGAAGATGCTTCATCTCATGCTTTCCGATACAGTTATCTGAATGGCAATGTCAATTTGCTTCTTAAAAATTGTGAGCGTCACAACCGTTAACTTCTGTAGTTGCTTTAATAGGAAAATATTCCCTCAATGCTACCTCCGTTTTATCAGTTTATTCTTGTGCTTTTTGATCAAGTGCTTTTTATTCCGCTCTGCAACATAGCTGCTGCTGGTAGGGTTGACAGGGCAACCGCTTTGAATGATGCAATAGCAGGTAAAAATCCACCACACAGTTTCTTAATTCGCCTTGATCAGATCTTGAATTTAATATTCAGTCAAATCATGCTGTTGTTGCATTTCCTACCTGTGCTAGCCGTCATTTTTTTAATTCTATACCTATTGTTTGGCCTAAATTTGTTGTTATCCAATGCACCGGTTAAAAAGGCAATTAAAAACTAAACCAATTAACTCAACTCTTCGCCATCAACTCGTTCAGGTTCGCTCGGTTTTGTATTCCTGGCTAAACTACGTTGCTTTTCTATTTTTTGAGCTAAAAGTCAAAAAGTACGTGTCGTGATTCACAAACTAGAAACTTCACAAACTAGACACTTCACAAACTAGACACTTCACAAACTAGACACTTCACAAACTAGACACTTCACAAACTAGACACTTCACAAACTAGACACTTCACAAACTAGACACTTCACAAACTAGACACTTCACAAACTAGACACTTTACAAACTAGACACTTTACAAACTAGACACTTTACAAACTAGACACTTTACAAACTAGACACTTCACAAACTAGACACTTCACAAACTAGACACTTTACAAACTAGACACTTCACAAACTAGAGCTACTTTACAAACTGCGGTAGACACTTCTCAAACTTGGGTGGACACTTCAAAAGCTTCGATAGACACTTTAAAAACTACGGTGACACTTCACAAACTGCGGTGGACACTTCACAAACTACGGTAGCACTTTACAAACTACGGTAGATATTTTACGAGTATAAACTAGACGCCTCATAGTTGAGGATTCAGAAAAGTAGTTTCCTACAAAGAGAGATGTCTACGAGTAGTTACTCTGTTCTTGCAAGAACCATTTTCTACATTGTAAAAGTTCCCTACGAAGCGGTTTCCCCGGAAATCTATACTTTCTTTCCACTTTCTTCGCCCTAAGTGAGCGATCCCGACAAAAATCCCCAGAAACTATTTTCATTCTTCAAGCGCCTCTGTCAGGCGGAGATTGTATTAAATGCTTCGAGTAAAGTTCGGACGCCTAAGGAAATAATGCGTCGAGGCGGAAAGAAGAAAATATCGAGAACAGAGGAACGGAAAAAGGACTCGGTAGAGCGGCTCTTTGTCGGCCTTTTGCCCATTTGCGAAAGCTCCGGATCCATCCATTCCGAAACGCTAAGTGCAGCGGCATGGCGCGCTCATTCGCTTTCTGTGGCTGAGACGCCGATAAATCACAGTCCGGGCCTTGGCTAAAGCAATTTATTTCTGCGCGGGAACCCCTTTCCCAGTCTGCCGCCCGCCAGCTGCTTGTAATTCTCCTAGAAGAAGTCCGTCTAACAGATTGCTTGCTTGGGATTTCTGTCTCGGAGGCTGGAAATGATGGCGCTTTCGCGAGGAAGAAAACTTTAGCTTTCGTCCGTTGGGTGCTTCCGTCTAACAAACCGGTGTCTCTATCTAACAGCCCCGTCTAACAGACTGACAACTTTGTCTAACAGACCGGTGCCTCTATCTAACAGACTGACACCTCTGTCTAACAGACGGACACCTGTCTAACAGGCTGACTCTCCTTTCTAACAGACTGACACATTTGTCTAACAGACTGACACCTTTGTCTAACAGACTGACACCTTTGTCTAACAGACTGAAACCTTTGTCTAACAGACTGACACCTTTGTCTAACAGACTGACACCTTTGTCTAACAGACTGACACCTTTGTCTAACAGACTGACACCTTTGTCTAACAGACTGACACCTTTGTCTACCAGACTGACAACTCTGTCTAACAGAATTTTGTCGCTATCTAACATACTCAATCACTGTCGAACAGATCGGCGCTTCTACCTAACATATTGGCAACCCTATCTAACAGACTGAGGGGCCTATCTAACAGACTGACGTTCTTAGTTAAGCAAACTTTCTTAATATATATTGAATATCATGATAGTAACGTTAATAAAGAATTCAATAAACTATCGCGGTTAACTTTGACATTTTTGAATGATTGTTCAAAGAGATGTTCGTCGCTACCAAAGCGCACATTTCCAATTGCGTCTCCATTTAGGTTTTTTTATTTTTGTTTTTGCTTAGCCACAGCTCGGAGGCTCATAAATCAAGGAGGCTTATGTCACTGTTGTTGGCGGTGCGTATTAATTAACTTTTAGAAATGGCAGGTCGGTACGACACGTCAGGTAGAATCGCACAAAGACCTTTCTGGCAGCTCAGATCTGATGCTCGTGCAGCACACGGGCGATCCAGTCGATGCTAGCCGTTACATTGGCGTAGATTCCCGGGTAGCCGCGCATGGCGCAGTCCTTGCCGCGGGACACGATGCCCGACACGGTCCAACCGTTGCGCTGACGACACATCAAAGGCCCGCCGCTATCGAACTCAGAGACGCGTAATGGAAATTAATGTTTTAAGTTGTACGCGTAACTCTGATTAAAGCATTATATTTACGTAGATCAGGGCCACATGGGGCCTGTAAAGCCTCTCTATCCGTCTCTCCGTGTCTCTAATCTTATCTTTTCTCTTATCTCTTTTCTGATGCCATCTCTCGCCTCTCGCCTCTCCTCCCTCTCTCCTTTTCACTCTCATCTGGCCCGGCCTCCAGTTAAAAAAGTTTTCCAATCCCTTGGGTCGTAGATTCTCGTGGATTATCAATGCTCCTCTAGAACAGCTACTGGTTAGTAGTAGTATGATCAGTGTTTTGAAAAATATCTGAAGAGAAATTGAGCTTGTGAAAAATTTAGGGAAACACCAGTAGTCTATCCCTGTGTCGAGGTGCCAATAACTACGAGCCGTATCCGGAATCCTGCGTCTTGTAAATATTCTTAACGTTAAGTTTTTATCAACCTGTAGGTTAAATTAAAGATATGGAGTACCTATTTATTATTTTTGTTGGGCAGCCAGCACTTGATTGGAGACTGACCCAGTGTAAATTTACTAAATATGACCTATATTTAAACTCTGCTTGTACCCATTTTGTACCAATATAACAAGTCTTGCAACTCTCTCTTTCTTAGAAACGAAGTTTATTCTAAGAAACACTTAGAAATAAAGGAAACTAGTGTGCAGTGTTAATTACTCTTGCGAGAAAAGATATATAGTTAATTAATAGTAATGATACAAATAAAATCAATAATACTAAACTGACTCACTTGGCAAGCATCGGTTGCATAGTTCTCCCCAGCAGCGCAGATCTCCCCCGGACGTAGGTTGATCGTGTCGTTCCGATAGGCTACGGCGCAGTCGGACTCGTCGTGGATTTTCACGCTGGCGTGCAGAAGTCTCTCCGAGTGGTGCATGTCTGAAAGGATGGAATAAATCAGCTACATACTACATACTATATACATACATACATACTACATATTTAACAACGACATATAAATAGAGCCGGTTCTCACCGAGAGAGCTGGTCTTGCCCCATCCGGCAACAACACAGTCCGTGCCGGGGACCAGTCTGTCCTGCTCCATGGGCAGGCAGGCGGGACGAACGAAGCGAGACAGAGGCACCGGACGGCGAAGGCGCAACAGGGCCAAGTCGGGGTCCACCGATTCTTCGGCAACTAAAATTACACATGCATGAACACACGTGACTCGCAACTTTGATAGGAATTTACGGAAGCTGTAGACAATGACAGACATAAACACTGACGCCCACGTAGTAAACGCGACGAATCACTTTTTAGAAGTTAGTTTTTCATTCGATTCAATTTTTACTCCCCACTTCCTGGGTGGATAGCACAGCTGGGTAGCTTTGTTTTTTAATGCGATTGCAAAAGGTTTCGATGAGTTTCTGTTTATTTATGTAATTATATTTTTGCATTCATCAAACACTGATTTTTTGTCCCAATTTTCAGTCCGGCAGTCACCCACTCACACGCGCTCAATTCAGTCAGTCAGTCAGTCAGTCAGTCAGTCAGTCAGTCAGTCAGTCAGTCAGTCAGTCAGTCAGTCAGTCAGTAAGTCAGTCAGTCAGTCAGTCAGTCAGTCAGTCAGTCAGTCAGTCAGTCAGTCAGTCAGTCAGTCAGTCAGTCAGTCAGTCAGTCAGTCAGTCAGTCAGTCAGTCAGTCAGTCAGTCAGTAAGTCATCAGTCAGTCAGTCAGTCAGTCAGTCAGTCAGTCAGTCAGTCAGTCAGTCAGTCAGTCAGTCAGTCAGTCAGTCAGTCAGTCAGTCAGTCAGTCAGTCAGTCAGTCAGTCAGTCAGTCAGTCAGTCAGTCAGTCAGTCAGTCAGTCAGTCAGTCAGTCAGTCAGTCAGTCAGTCAGTCAGTCAGTCAGTCAGTCAGTCAGTCAGTCAGTCAGTCAGTCAGTCAGTCAGTCAGTCAGTCAGTCAGTCAGTCAGTCAAGCCAGTCAGTCAGTTAGTCAGTCATCAGTCAGTCAGTCAGTCAGTGAGTCAGTCAGGCCTCAACAGTCAGTCAGGCCTCACCAGTCAGATTTGGAGCCAGGAAGATCTTCCGGATGGCTCTCTCCAGCTCTGTGTTGTCCTGCCGGCCGATCTCATGCTCTCCAACAACAGCAGTCCAAGCACACGGACTGTCAGCCTCAAGGTCGAGCATCAGGCTGAGGAACGAGATAAAAAATAAATTCCAGTTAAACAAATGCAAAGTCTGCTTTAAATCGCATGTACTTGGAGCAGTATCTGCTTACCTGCGTGTCAAAAAATCGAGATCTCGGTTAGTGAAGCAGTGCTTGGCCGTGAGCACCCACTGAGGATGAATCAGCACGCCGCCACAATAATGTCTGCCGTGAACTTTGATCTGCGTTGGGAAATCGGTGGATGGTTTCAATTTGATCGACCAGATTTTCGGGTTATGCATTGCCTTGCATTCGTTTATCCACGTGCATTGGCATTTTTGTCTACCGCAACGAGCACTTTATTGCGAGTGCCTACCTTATACAGCTTGTCGAACACTTCGTGCAGCATTTTATTGTCGTTTCTCAGCGACACCAGCCAGGGCCACTGACCTCGCTGCGACGAAATGCCGCCAACGATTCTCTTTTCTACTGTCTCAGCTGGAGCGTTCTCAGGTGGAGCGTCGATAGCTGCGATGGCGCTCAGCAGGCTGTTCGGCGACTCGGCGATGGGCCAGTCGGCGAAGGCTTCCGGAGATTCATAGTGCGACTTGCCACAGTTGGCGAGCTGTTGGCGAATTCCTGGGGGGAGTTAGTTAGTTAGTCAGTTACTCGTAGTTAGTTAGTTAGTCAGTTAGTTAGTTAGTTAGTTAGTTAGTTAGTTAGTTAGTTAGTTAGTTAGTGAGATAGTTAGTTAGTTAGTTAGTGAGATAGTTAGTTAGTTAGTTGGTTAGTTAGTTAGTTAGTTAGTTTGTTTGTTTGTTTGTTAGTCAGTCAGTCCGTTAGTTAGTTAGTTAGTTAGTTAGTTAGTTAGTTAGTTAGTTAGTTAGTTAGTTAGTTAGTTAGTTAGTTAGTTAGTTAGTTAGTTAGTTAGTTAGTTAGTTAGTTAGTTAGTCAGTTAGTTAGTTAGTTAGTTAGTTAGTTAGTTAGTTAGTTAGTTAGTTAGTTAGTTAGTTAGTTAGTTAGTTAGTTAGTTAGTTAGTTAGTTAGTTAGTTAGTTAGTTAGTTAGTTAGTTAGTTAGTTACTTAGTTAGTTAGTTAGTTAGTTAGATAGATAGATAGTTACTCACCTTCCATGGTCATTCTAGTCGCAGCCCCAGAGCAGCACCCGAACCAAAGGCCCACCAGAACGCAAGCCAAAGCAAAGCTTGGAGTCACGGCTTTGCTCATGCTTTTTTCCTGCCGAGATGAAATAACGAATCTGAGCTAGCAGAAAATAATTTCGATGTATCAAGAATTCGATTTTCAAAGAAGAAGAAATTATCTTTGCCAATGATTTGAGCTTCTCCTCTGCTTACATCAAGCCTGTTGTGAGGCATCACCTGGCATATGGTTTATACTCTCCCAAGCAGGATAGGCGGGACATCTCCCCTCACCTCATCTCGAGCGCTATTGGAAGAAGCAAAATTTCAATTTTGCACAGCGAGGAGGCAGACGAGAGTCTGAAACCATCTGGAAAAGACAAGAATTTCTCTGTGCCTACTGCTGCATAACTAAAACCAATAATCGGCTTTTTGGATTGAGGCTCGAACGCAAATGAGGTTTGGGAAGTGTTTTGCGAATCGGGGCGGAAACACTCTTGGGAATTAATAACAATTTACTTACTACAAAATTGTTAGAAACTTGGAATTTTATGGAAATTTTGCTCCCTATGTTATCATAAACGAACAGCCAAAATTATGCTAAGAGCTAAATTAAGCTTTGGTTGGTATCCAGATTTCTAGCTTCAGACACTCCTACCGGGCAGTAGCTAAAGGAGATTCCCTGTGCTGGAATGATCTGGATCACTCAGGGAAGCGAATGAAAATCGAAACTAAGCGGGTGGCTGATTGAAGCAAGCAATGAGGGTTGAAGCAACACTGCTTCTGAGCTGGACCAATTTTCTAAGATGTTAAGTGGGAAGAAGCAATATTGCCCAATTTGGAAGTTGCTGGGGTTGCTGGGGTAGAGTTGATAGAAAGCGACTCTATCATTCTGTACGAGTATACGTAGAATGAATGCTTTTTGTGGGGAAGGTGGGTGTGATTAATGATAAGTCCCACATAGAAAAGAAAAATTTAAAATTACAGCTTTAAGCTAAAACATCCTTCGCTCATCCTACTTGCCATTTAAAGGCCCTAATTGAGACGAAATGCTTGATGGGTGACTCGCTAGGCGCTTATTTTGAAGCTGGCGCACAACTTGCTGTTCTAGAGACTCCAAATCTCGACGTTATTCGAGCAGAACATGATGGTTTCGGAAAGGGGCGCCAGTATCAGAGGTGTTTACGACTCTGTTGTGTTTTAGGATTGATTCGATATATTTGGAGACTCAATATTATAGTCAAAGCATGCACGATTTACATTACTAAATTGCTAACTCACATTGCCACGTTGCACTCACTTATCAACAAATGTCAGAAAAAAAACTATTTAATGAGTTGTGTAAACTAAATCACGTCGCACTGTCACAACAGACTAGACTCTGTCAAAAATGTTGCAAAAAACACGCATCTCATGGCCACTGAGCTCATAAAACAGTCAAAATAGAGCTGATTCCCGAGATCGCCAAAATTCGAAGTTACCTGAGACCCAGCAGCTTGTCTAAAGGTGAGCTATGAGGTAAAACATTCAGTCAGCTCAGCTTAAAGTCATCGTGCAGTTGCTTCAAGTATCTTCATCTTATACCAAGCCGTTCTAATGACGTGGTTTTTCCATATGTCTGTGCGTGTTGCCATTCTTCAATGTTCCAGAAGGTGACACATTGTCTATTTGATGCCAAAGAAACATGAAAACTTCCCATCATCCTGCCAATGGCAACGAGAAATTTGCAAGGGTTTCAAGTATTAGTAGCAGTGAGGATAGAAAGCATGCCCTGGCACGTATGTTAGAAGCAAACTAAAAAAACTGAAATTTTAAATTAGAGAAAGCACTCAGCAGTTTGTTTGCACTGCTCTGGTCGAGTGCAGCTGATCCAATATTCACCCGTCGCAGTCACCCTAATAATTCAACCAAAATCTGCGTATTTTTGTTGAATCTATTTTTAAAACAACGATATTTTGTTGATCCCTCAAGCGCGGCACGTGAGTTCAAAGAAGATAGGTAATAATTAAAGACGTACAATTGCTTGTTGACAATTCTTATTGAATTTCAGTTATTGCGCTTGTCAGTGTATTTGTCTTTTATTGTTGCGGCTTCAGTTTCAGTTTTTTCAGTGTTTGTGACACCTGCAAGGACTGTCACTCGGACGCCATGGTCTTCTCAATCCAGTCAATGTTGGCGGTGACGTTCGCATAAATTCCTGGAAAGTACTCGTTGGCGCAGCCTACACCACGGGAGATGATACCGGATAGAAACCAACCTTTTCTGGCCGAATTGTAGCACATCAGAGGGCCACCGCTGTCGAACTGTGTTGGATGGAGTTTTACTCGTATAGCATTAGGAATGTTGCATTTACCTAGTTTTAACGTTATATCAAGTGCCGGGATAGGGTTTTGAGTGTATATACGCGTGTCTAAATCACTCCATTGAATCGTGTCTAAATCGCTGATTGAATCGTGTCTACATTGTTGTTTAAATCGTGTCTAAATCGCCCATTGAGTCATGTCTAAGTTGCCCATTGAGTCGTGTCTAAATCGCCCATTGAGTCATGTCTAAGTTGCCCATTGAATCGTGTCTAAATCGCCCATTGCATCGTGTCTACATTGCCGATTGAGTCGTGTCTAAATCGCCCATTGAATCGTGTCTAGATCGCCCATTGAATCGTGTCTAAATCGCCCATTGAATCGTGTCTAAATCGCCCATTGAATCGTGTCTAAATCGCCCATTGAATCGTGTCTAAATCGCCCATTGAATCGTGTCTAGATCGCCCATTGAATCGTGTCTAGATCGCCCATTGAATCGTGTCTAAATCGCCCATTGAATCGTGTCTAAATCGCCCATTGAATCGTGTCTAAATCGCCCATTGAATCGTGTCTAAATCGCCCATTGAATCGTGTCTACATTGCCGATTGAATCGTGTCTGAATCGCCCATTGAATCGTGTCTACATTGCCGATTGAATCGTGTCTAAATCGCCGAATTAATTGTGTCTAAATCGCCCCATTCCGGCCTGTCTAAATTGCTCCATACTCACGACAGAGTAACGTGTTCACACCTGAATTCCTTGGTCATTAGCCATGTACACGCTACAAATAGAATCGCACGATAACTAAAGATCGAAGATCTAAATTAGCATTTTCTTTCCTAAATTTGAACCAAGGACCTCTAGGCATCGAAATTAACTCGCGCATTTTGCCTTCCCAAAAATTTACCTGACAAGCGTCGGTGGCGTGGCTCAATCCGGCTGCGCAAAGTTCTCCAGGTTTGAAGCTGCCGGGCTCCATCCAATTGTAAGTTTGACAGTGCACTGGGTTCAGAACATCGACTTTTGCATGCCTCAGTACCGAAGAGTGCACCCGCGCTGTGAAAAACGTTAGATCCATTGATGAGAAATTCCAATTGAAAAGGTAATGTGATGTAACCACGCTCTGGTCGCAGGATACGGCAGGGGAAATTTTTCGAAAGTACCTCCGATCTCCGTGCACCTCCTGAGCAGAGCCGTCGAGACTGGGCCAGGTCTTTGACCAGGCCTGCAGACTCCCGCTCTGCTGCACCCCCTGCTGCCTCGGCTCCGTCTCCCACTCTGCCACACATGCCTTTCCGGAGCCCCTATCTCTCTCTGTACCTCACCCGCTCCCCTATCTCCTATGCGCTCTACCCTATTCATTATGTACTCTTCCCGATTCCCGTCTTTTTGTCTCTTTGTGCACTGTTTTCCTGCGCTGTCCCACCTTTTTCGGTGTCTACTTACAGTACTTTGTGCGCTCACCGTCACCCCACCCCTTCTAAAACTCCCAAACGGTGACGCAAGTCTTGTGAGCCCTCTTTCCCTTCAATGACTCATCGATGACTCATCCCCCTCTCTTGCGCAACCTTTTCTCATGCCATTGTTCTCCTCCCCAAATTTCTCATACGACACCCACCTCACCTCCGCTTCTATTGTTCGCGTTTTTTATTCCTTTGTTCTCTTTCGCACCCAATTATCACATTTTCCCAGATTTTCTCTCGCTTTTGTTCTCGTTTTCGCACCCGATTAGCACCTTTTCTTCAATGTTTATTTTTCTATTGTTCTCGATTCTCCCCAATTATCCCCGATTTCCATTTCCTTTGTTCTCGACCCCAGCCGTATTGTTCTCAATGTTTGCTTGCGCAACACTTTCGCGACCTCCCGCTGCGCCAATTATCCTCCAACCCTACCTCCGGATTGCGCAATTTTCCCATTTCTCATGTTTCTATGCCGTTCTCATGCTTCTCATCATGACTCATTCTGACGTCATTTTGCCGGCAGCCAATCAGAGAGAGGGAGTCATGGAAACGACCTTGGAGCGGCGGCTGGGAAGGCTATTTAAGGAAGCGGTTTTCGGCATGAGAATCCCCAGAAGCGTTACTTCGGCTCTCCTCTGGTCCTTCTATGGACTTGCTGTCAGACCTTGATCTGACCCTTTCGTCTATAGGACGAACCTCTGCCGGTCCGCGGTCTGTTACCGCCAAGTCACCAAGTGAGCTCGTCTGCCGGCCAACCGCCCAGCATCTTCAGCATCGCCTGAACTACATCAGCGCCTCGTCGCTTCAGCGCATCGCCGCTTCCCAGTCTGCCTGACTGCAGCCAACAGCCGCCCACGGTCACTCCGTCGCTCCCTCTCTCTGTGCAGCTGCCGGTAAGTTCCTGTTACTAATTTGTCCTCTAATTGCCTTGCTTATCCGGGGCTTGCCTATTTTCCATTGCTTGATTAGAGAGCTGAGCCAGTTGTGATACCGTATTATTTGCTGTATTTTACTCAATAGTGAAGCCGCCTAATTGCCTGATTATCTTACCTAAGGGCCTAATTATTAACTATTACTAAACTCCTCATTATTCACACTTTCAACATCATTTCACCCATGGCTCGCTAAGCCTTTCTCCCTGGGTGGCAAAGCATAAGGAAGTTTGGGTAAGCTAATGGCCTCTCCCCGTGCAAAGCTCGCCTGTGTGCGCGTGCTGCGGGTCCGAGTGTGCGTGCAGTAGAGGGAATTAGCGAGTCTTGGCACAGAATGGCAGTAGGAAGGTTGCAACCCCATGCTGACGCGTCCTTTCGCCCTGTGCAATCTAAACTAGAGACAGTACATGTTCGCCTCACACTACTCTTAGTAATTAAAGCCGCAAGTCAGCCTCGCTCACAGCCACAAAGGATCCCCTGCTGAGAAATCCTCCAGATTGAGCCCAGAGTTCCCGATCATACCCAGTCTGGGACAGTCTGGTGCTGGAGGTCCGTCAGGTCATTGCCTGGTCATAGGCAGCCTACGGTCATTGCCCCCTCTGGTCATGCGTTCGTCTCTCAACGGAGCGGACGGGCGACAAGGGCGGTTACATCAAATGTACGAAATAAAGCAATAGAAATAAGCGATGTAAATTCCAGTTTACCATCAGTAATGACGCTGCCCCATCCAGCTATGAAGCACGAGTCTCCAGGCTTAGCGGCTTGGCCGGGGTCTTCCAGGCAGGCGGGTTGAGCATACTCGGACAGTGGCACCGGGCGACTCAGTTTGAGCAAAGCCATATCCTGGTGGTACGGCTCAGCATTTGGGCTGGCTATCGGCGGTAGTGAATGGGTTTTATGGACATATTTTTGATGCACGTGTAGGAAACAATTACTTGGTTGGATCTTGTCTTTCACATAAATCATCTTGCAAAGGTTCCTCTGATAACTTTGATAGGCGATAGAGAACTGTCATAGTGCAACAATAATACACGCAAAAGTGCCTATCATACATTTCGAACTACTCTTACCTTCGTAAATTGGAGATAGAAATATCTTCTCAATCGGGATTTCCAGCTCCGTGTTGTCCTCTTGCAGTATTTCGTGCTCTCCGATGACAGCTAACCAGTCTTTGGGGTTACTTTTTGTCAGATATCTGACTATATTCCTGTATAAGGAAAGGTAGATGGGTGAAGTTCTGGGAAAATGACAAATGACAAGTGAATGTACTTTTACGCTCGTAAGCCTCGTGTACAGTCGTCTTACTATCGCCCCTGTGCAGTCGTGTCTAAATCGCCCCATTGAATTATGTCAAATTCGCCCCATTCAGGCCTGTCTAAATCGTTCCATTGAATCGTGTATAAATCACTCAATTCAGGGATGTCTAAATCGCCTCATTCAGGCCTGTCTAAATCGCCCCACTGAATCCTGTCTAAATCGCCTCATTCAAGCCTGCCTAAATCGTCCCATTGAATCGTTTCTAAATCGCCCCATTCAGGCCTGTCTAAATCGCCCCATTCAGGCCTGTCTAAATCGCCCCATTCAGGCCTGTCTAAATCGCCCCATTCAGGCCTGTCTAAATCGCCCCATTCAGGCCTTTCTAAATCGCCCTATTAAGGCCTGTCTAAATCGTCCCATTGAATCGTTTCTAAATCGCCCCATTCAGGCCTGTCTAAATCGCTCTATTAAGGCCTGTCTAAATCGCCCGCGATTTAGGCGATTTATGTCTAAATTGTTTCATTTAATCGTGTCTAAATCACTCCATTCAGGGTTGTCTAAATCGTCCAATTGAATAGTGTCTAAATGGCTGCATTCATTCCTGTCTAAATCGCCCCATACTCACATACCCAATCAAAATACTCACCTGTCATCTTTACGATACTCAACCGTGCCATCCTTAAAGCAGTGCCTCGCCGACAGAACCCATCTAGGTGAGATGAGCGCGCCGCCGCAAATATGATTCTTGTGCGGAACACCAGCAGTTGTGGCAACGAAATCGTAAAATTCGAGGTATCTACTGCGCAGCGACACCATCCATGGCCACTCCCCGTGTCTTGACTCCCGGCCGTTGACGATTCGCTTGCCTGCGAGCCGCTCTGAGTCGTCGTCAGAGCGTCGCGGCTTCCTGGCGTCGATGCTTAAAGATTTATAGCAGACTGCCGGCCGGCTTCTGGCTGCAGGCAGTGGAAGAGAACGGCTAGCTACCGCCTACCGGTATCAATATGTTAGCTAGTTAAGAAGGTGCTGCAGTCATTCAAGCAGTGAGTGGTTGTGAGATGAGAGAAGATAAGAAGAGAGAGTAAAGGAGAGGAGAGATGAGAAAAGAGAATACGGAGTAAAGAAGTATGGGAGTTGAAAATAGGCACAAACCTCAAGCAGGTCGGATTGTTATTTTGAAGTTTCAAAGGACCCGATGACCGGATAGGGAGGCTTCGCGGACCGGAACGTTCCGATCCTTACACTAACGGGTTGGCAACGAGCTAGTTTACATGGCTAGTTGGCGCAAGTTACAGCGGTTCAAAGGAACCAGTTTGAATGTGATGAATAAAATGAGGCACTAATTACTTACAAATACAAAAAGGTAAAATAGTAAAACGCGATGCAATTAGAGCAAGTTCTGACCTCTATATGACGGCACCGAGGCTTCAGTCGAATGAACAACAATGAAAACGGCAACAACAAGCAGCAGTTTTGCTGCCATTTTCTTCAAAAAAAAATTGACGTCTCTTTAAATCAAAAGACTCAGGAGGCTTATATATTTCTATTGACACTTACTTATTTCTCTCAGCAGGCTGTAGCCCAGCGTCTACTTACGAGCGTATAACATCCAAAATCAATTCAAATTTATTAGGACCCCAAGCCAATTGGAAATGGTCCAACGAAGGGTTGGGAAAGCATTTTTCTGGAGATCAGATGTCGAAAAATCTCCTGCTACGAGCTAGAATCGTTGGCAGGGTTCGTTTTTCGCGATAGATTAAAGAAGGTTAGTTCCCACAATCACGCGATTTAATTAGTTCCCTCCTGGCTTCATCATTGTCGGCGCGTGACAGGAGCTAAATTGAAAAGTGAGACCTTTTTAATCTGGTTTCGGCTTCGAGATTCCCCTGAGCATGCATCCATTCCCATTGAAATCTAGCCATGGACAACTAAAAGTAAAAAAGGACGTTGTACTCGGAAATCGTGAAAATTACTCTTGGAGGCTCAGTTTTCGATGCATTTGTTTAGTTTTTTGTACTAAATCCTCACTATCGCACCCTTTAAGCCTTTAAAATGCTCTGAGTTAATGGAACATCAATGAGTTTCATTGAACGAAGTCCCAGGTGTATCAAGCTATTTTTTCAATGATAATAACTGATTACACCTGCTCTGATGGCCAGATGTGCAACCGACAGCTCACCCGCAGCTATTGCGCATCGCATCTGAAGGCTGCGTACGGCTGTTCAGTCCAAGGACTGGGGGGTCACCACACAACCCTCAATTACCTCAGCTAATGCTGGCACCCATTTTACAGCTGGGTGAACTGAAGCAATGCAGAGTTAGGTGCCTTGCTTAAGGACACGAATTGCTCGAGTGGGATTGGGAATCGAACCCTTGACCTTCAAGTCGTGAGTCCGACGCTCTGACGACTGGGCTACAGCAGGACTCGACTGCAGGAAATTTAGAATGGAAATTTTGGTCTGCTTTTCTCAATGGAAATTGATTGTTGGCAATTGTTAGTGCTTAAATTTCAATGTCCTTTTTATAGCTATTTTGTCTTGGAATCGAACTTTGAGTCGATAATAAAGATAGCCGTCTTCTCTTTCAACTTCTGCTTTCGAAATATACATTCCGATAGGTAACTCAATTCACTCTTTTTCGTTAGTGAACTTCTTCCTTTGCTCAAATTATATAAAATGTCAATACTCCATACGCATTTGTATGAAAGACCTGTCAATTATGACAAACGTAAAATGCAGAATTCTTTTGAAAAACCTATGTCTCAGAAAAATATTTTGTCCTTAAAAAGAACTACAAGTATTTGGCTGGATGTTGTCTCAAAATCTGAATTTTTAAAACACACCCGCGGATCGTGCAGTCTGCCGGCAATAAGGTTTTCCTCGGATTTTATTGGAACAACAGTTTTCTTCGCAGCGGCTCACGAGTACAGCTCCTGATCTGATGCTCCGTGATCCAGTGAATGGACATTCTGAGCTCGCATCTCAGCACTTGCTCAGCAGGGGGCCTAGAATTTTGCTTCTTATGGGGTAGAAACAGATTTTGGATACGCCAGAGGCTCCGGCAGTCCTCCTTGATTCGGAGGTAATGAAGATAATCCTACAAAAAGTATCTGAAATCTTATTAACTAGATTACTGGTTGGCTTTGGATAATCCCTGGGCAATAGCAAATTCATTTATTGCAACGTAAATCTGTTTTGGTGCTCCTGACAGCTAATTAGCAATGGAGCGACAAAATTGTTAAATTTGAGTCAGTCATTTAGCATTTTCAGAACACCTCGACCAGTGGTTCAGAGATCGAATTTATCAACACGAGAAGGGATGTTAAGCAAATTTTTCCATTGGCTGTACACAGGCTAATGCAGTTGAATAGTCTACCAACGACACCTTTTGTAGCAGCGAACAAATAGTAAATTAACCTGAGATTCAGGTTGCCAAGGCTGGCATCTGCAACTGCCAAGCATAGTCGTTTATCTTTGGTCGCACTAACTGGAGGGCTTGACTTACTTGACTTAGCTGCAGGGCGGTCCGAAGACGCAGCGGGGAGGCGAGCGTCGCCCATTCCGCTAATCCCTGAAAGACCCGCATAGGCTAGGGCGCAGGGCCCGTCAGGGTGGTCTGCCGGTCCTGTCTGCAGCGTTGTCTTCGGTGGGGAAGACGGAGGCTCGTTTGGTGGCCCGGACGGAGCAAGCGTCGTCTAGGGACGGGTTGGGCCCAAGGTGGTTGAGCCGGTCTCTGTTGAAGGCCGGGCAGTAGCAGACGAAGTGCTTGGCGTCTTCGTGTGCTACTGGAGGGCTAAACGCGACTGACTCTTGCAACACGACCCCTGGTTCGATTCCTTGAGCATGAAAATTTGCCGGGTCGATTTACACTCATGAGGGCCAGCCCACAGAGGCACACAGAGTGTATGATTAGAAAATCAGGGACGCTGTGTGAGCGTGTGCATGAGTGCGTGCCTGCGCACATTATGTGCTCAGGAGTCAGCGGAATGGGCAGAATTGCCTTGAGCGTTGGGTTGTGCGTCTGTTGACACATGCGAGCAGATGTAATTATAATTAGGAGCCATAGGAGCTGTAGCCTAGTGGTTAGAGCGTCGGACTCAGGACTTTTCGAAACGGTTTTTGTCCTTGAGCAAGACATTTAACTCTCAATTTCTTCAGTTAACCCAGCTGTAAAATAGGGTACCAGCATTAGCTGGGGTAATTGAGGGAGTTTGTGGCGATCCACCTAGTTTTTGGACTGTAAAGCTGTGCCCGTCCTGGGAGCTCTGAGCACCGTTGCCACCATACACAAAAGCTTAATTACTTTGAAAAACATATCTTGCATCATGTTGCATTAAACTCAATGCGTGTAAGCTTAAATAGGCTACAAAAAGCTATAAAAACGAGAATATAAGAGGGGCCTTCATGCCGCAGAATACGTATGCTTCAATTGCTTACATACGGCTGTCTAAGAAAATTTTAATCGAATGTTAAATCATTACCGGATTCTTGTTGTCATTACCGATTGCATTATTACCGCAATCGGTAAGACTCATTACCGGATTCTTAAGACCATGCATCGAGTCTTAAGCTTTCACTAAAATGAATTAAAAGACGAACTATTAAAAAAAACTTTATCAGCAAATATTTTCTGTCTTAACGAACCTACCAGCAGATTGCTAAAAAGATATTCGTCATTGATCCAACTAGATCTCCGCAATCAGTCATGAGACAGTTTTAATTAGCAATGAAAAGAAGGTTATTAATGAAGACATACAGTTAAAGAGTATCAGATTAATCAATGTTACTACTCACTGCAAGCAAGCATTAGACTTGTACACATGGTGATCCTAGTGCAGATTCTAATTAATTATCTGAGCGCGCTCAAAGTTCTGACGCAAAATGAAGCCTTTTGCAATGCTCTCTGATAAGTTAGCGAGAGTCGAATCCGAATAGAGTTAAAAAGCGCAAAACGTGACTAAAAATGCGCAAACACCATGTACGAGGTAAAAATTTTATAGCATTGAATTTAAACATTCAAGAATTCCGAATTAACGAAGAAATATTTAATAAGGCATAAGATCTCATGGACAACTAGAGCAGTTGGATTGCAGTTGTAGTTGTAATTAGCTAGCATAGCAAAATGTAACACGCCTGCATGGCTTTTTAGCGACGCCCACTCGTGCGCTTGCACTCTTGCAATCGGTGCAGAATTATGATTCATGAACGTATATAGCAAAAAGCACTCGTGCGCGAAGAATCGTTCCAGTGCTGCACCGCCAGCCGTTCTTTTGTGCCTAATTAAGTGAGCATTTACCCTAGACAATTTCATCGAGCGGCCTGCCGTGAATTTCAACTTCGTTTTGACATCAGGTTTTGCCATAGACCATAATGGGTAGAGAAAACTAGACTAAGAAAAATACAGTCGAGGCGATTCTGGATAAAATATTGCTAAAAATGGAGAAATTTCTATCAAATTAATTGCAAGATCGAGTCCTACTACTTTAGTCGTGCATTAAAAAGCTAAAAGCGTAAAATTAAAATAAAATTTGTATCCGATTAAAGTTCAATAGCCAATTGCAACTCGATAACTTAGAATAAAAAAAATTCGTGACGTTTTCGCGAATTTCGTCAGCGTGCAAAATGTCAAATTTCAGATTCGGAATGGAGGGAAAGGGCGAGGATGTGGGTCTATCCTTACTTCCCGTGTCTAGCAATGTCTTTTTTTCTTTGAAAAAATACTTTTCCTGACGTTTCAAGCATTGAATCAACTCTAGAGGACTGTGTTTTTTTACTACGACCCTAATTTTTTTCGTTTGAGTTACAGTGTTACAGTCCATCGGCTTCGATGCAAAGTGGCGCCCGCTTTTCAGCCAGGTCGAGAGTATAGGAGCTGTTGTCGACCCGGACTCGGTTGTTGAGTGGCTCCGCCTGCTCGGCAGGTTCTGGCTTCTTGTTGGTGCACAGATTGATTGCCAGTCTGATTTGGGCAGCGCAGAGCTGCTTGAAAGAAGTTTGCTGCAGAGAAGTTAGGATTTGGAAATTTCAGGTTTGTTAAAGAGCTACTATTAGTAGGCAGCGATTGTAAATTATGCTATTATTAGTTTATAATTTACAATACAAATGTAGTTAAAGGCCGTCTCTGAGGCCTCAAAAACTCCGGAGTTTAGACCATAGACACTAGCTGCTGCCAATGCTTGAGAGCAGCAGAAGCTACAGTCTATGGTCTTAACTCCGGGACTCTGGCGCCGCTGCTCCGAGACGGGTGGAGTGGCCCATCTAGGTAATATAAAATCTTGTGGTTTAGACAGTATATGGAAGACAAGAGGCCAAAGTTGCTCAGTTATAACATGATTGGCTCTAGCGTGGGGGGTTTCACTAGGCCGAAATTTCACTTTGCCGAAAGCATCTTCCTTCACAATGCCGAAACTTCACTAGGCCGAAACTTCACTTTGCCGAAATGACTAGCACGCTCATTCATAAGGCCGAAACTTCACTAGGCTGAAACTTCACATTGCCGAAAAATCATTTTAGCAGCCTCCTTCACTAGGCCGAAACTTCACTAGGCACTTTTTCGGCAATGTGAAGTTTCGGCCTAGTGAAAGAGGCTGCTAAAATGATTTTTCGGCCTAGTTTCGGCCTAGTGAAAGAGGCTGCTAAAATGATTTTTCGGCCTAGCGAAGTTTCGGCCTTATGAAAGAGCGTGCTAGTCATTTCGGCAAAGTGAAGTTTCGGCATAGTGAAGTTTCGGCCTAGTGAAAGAGGCTGCTTTTCGGCAAAGTGAAATTTCGGCCTAATGAAAGCGCCCCTCCTAGCGTCAAAGACCCAGTAGTTCGTTCCGTGCGCTGCTTCATGTACGCACACACATGAGGCTTAAGCCCAAAGATGGATGCGGGGATCTCATCGCTTTAATTGACTTCTATTTGATAGCATCATACCTGATCTGTAGCTACGTGACATACCGAAAGAAAACGAAAGACAACTATGGAAGAGTTTCTAAATTTCTTGAAAAAAGAGCAAGTCAAACCTTGTTCCTTGAGGCCAGCACGCAGGACCGATAGATGAGTTCGGCGATGCAGAGAATCAGGGCCAGAGCCAGGCCCAGCAGCAGGGTGACGAACACCCCGCCAACCGAGTCAACATCCAGTGTGCCCATGTTGGACTGGTCTGACACGGTCTCGCTGCAAGGCTTGCCTGATATGTTGAATCTCTTCAGCCATCGGTCTGTCAGACCTTCGATCAGTTGCTCCTTGTGCAGCTGAAGAATAGCCTCGCTTAGTTTGTCTTTTAGAAGGTTGGCTGAAATTCATTGAATTTTTAATTGCCATAAAAGAGGACAAAAATCACTAAAATGAAGCCATGAAATCGTTTTATCAACTTCATCACCATCTAGATCTTTGAAAAGCGCATGCATGACGGGTGATTGCTCTTAAACTTGTAAAACTCAAAAAATTCTGAATCGAAAGCATTCCATAATCTAGGTCTGGTTCATCAAGCCAGTACAAGGGACAAGTGACAATGTGTCAACTAGAAGTGGCAATACAAATTGCCAATGGTCAGATAGTGTAAGTCAGAATTATCACTGTTCAACTTGTAATTTGTTAAACACGTGTTTTATGAAACCGAATCCCGCGGTCTTTGGCAAAGGGACATGCTTCTTGAAAACTACATAGATGAGTTATTTGCGATGACAATTTGAAAAGGCAAAGTTTTAAACCACAAACTACGTTTCTCAGCTATGTCAAGACTTCTCTAAAGTTTTAATAAAATATTCATTGGACCAGCATACTCAAATTTAGTTTTTGCAACTAGTCCCTTGTAATCATAAATCTCTCGTAAAATTGGTTCTTAGCTACTATGAGCAAGCAGCAACACTCACCTCCCTGTTGCACAGCGAACGCGTAACTACTCGGATTGAAGATGCCTCCGATCTGGGTGAGGTTGCAGTCTCTCTCCCTGTAATACTGATTGAACGTCGACTCGATCACGTAGGCATAGCCGCCCTTTCTCACTTTAGTGATGCCTTCGATGGTTTTCTTAACAAATGATTCATTTGTGGCGTTCCACAGCACCATCGATTCCCACATTCTGCGGTAGACTGGTATCTTTGAGTTCTGTTGGGGTGAATGTTGGTTTGCAGGCACAACAATGAAAGTTACTTAACGGCGGTAAAGTACGCAGCAAGCTTAACGATAGTCCTTAATCCTTCTCATGGACCTTTGTTAAACAGAGCTTTGTGATTTGTAGAATAGGATTGTCAACACTTTCTGTTGGACTCTGACTGACTCTGATCTGTTATGGACTGTGGGCTCTGGAGTCAGTGCTTGGGGTGGGTTCTTGGTCTGGTGAGGGTTTGCGTACTCTATGTACATCGTTGCTCATTCTCTATTCCATCGTGCATGCCTTATCTCTGTCACCCACCCCAATGCTATGCTGCGATGCTTATTAAATGTGTTTCTGATCTAAGCTTGACTTCAATAAACTTTTGTAACTACTGAGTGCTAAAGCTATTGACTTTCATTTGGTGTCGCAAGCAGGATGGCGCATGCCTGCATACGACCAGAATGTCTATTAAGATACGAGATCAACTGCCTCTGGAAAATTTGGACGAACTGCGAGCCTGGATAGAAGTGTTCGACGCTCAGGCGAGGTCCAAAGGAGTCAGAGACTAGGAGAACAACCTCGGCTTCGGCTTGACAGACGCATTTCTAGCATCGCTCGGCGTAAGTCAACTTATGAAGGTCAAACAGCTGGTGGCTCCAAAGAAGATCGCGGGAATGCGTACTAGTTCGGTTTCACCATACTATAGCCCTAACTAGGACCGCTATGTAAACCATCTGTTTATGTCTGTGTAAAAGCGTTGAAAGGGTCTTATAAGTGCTCAACGGACACTCTTAGTTGGCTTCCTCTTGATAATTGCTGAAAACTTACGCCAAAAACCATGGAAGGCTACACAACTATGTCTATAAAGTAAACAAATAAATTAGGGTCACTGGCCTATTCAAATACGTAAGAGGCAGAAAAATTAAAATTTAGCAGGCTTGTAGCAGTTACGTCGCTTTAAAACTTGTTCTTCTTCACGTTCACGGCTTAAAACAAAATAGTGAAACACCGTAAAATCCTAGCTTACAATCCAAGATAAAATAATTGTCTCGATTTACTTAGCTTATGGCTGCCAGAGCAGCATAGCACCACTTCCAGCACCACATTCTCGCCATCATTGCACTCTGTAAAATCACCTTAAAGAAGTTGAACATTGCTCCCCCCGTAGCGCAGCCATACTTGATCTTGCTCTGAGCGGCCAGCGCGTCCAAACTGTCCACAGCGTTTAGTCGGGTCACGGTGAGGAAGGCGGCCAGGTTAGCTGTGTAGGAGCTGATCAGAATGAGCGTGAAGAACCACCACACTGTGCCCACCATACGAGTTGACGATGCTCTGGGTGCGAGGTCGGAGCCTAGAATTGTTTATCGTGCATTTTATTCATAGCTTAAGACGTTTGATATTTAATATAGTGCCTTTTAGCTGGTAGCCAGAGAGTTTCGTACCTGTGATAAATCAAAGTGCCAGTCAAAAACACGGATGTAAATGAGTAATGCCTATATTTACACATCGTGTACAGCCGTAATGATATTCATCGATGGGAATGTACACTCTATGGTTGATCTTTACGGGCGCTAAACAAATTAAAAATGAATCTCTAAAAGGCTATTAACTATAGCGAGGCATACCTTGTTGCATCAAAGATCCAATGGTAAACCAGAGGCTGTTAAAGGCATTGAACTGATTCTCCACTACTGGTACACAAGCACTCTGCGAATACCACTCGTAGGGGCTGATCCTGGCGCAGAAGTACATCACTAAACTGGCAAGCAGCCAAGCCAGCATCATGTAGGCCCACACTCTTGTGCTGAATGGCAGAAGAAACTGGAATAGATCTTGTTCCTGTTCAGTCTTCTTCATAATTAGACTCAGGCCCAGACTCATGTACGGCGTAGTGAAGTCGATAACCTTGAATGTTTACAGAGCGTAACCGTTTGGTAGATGGTGTGTAAGTTATGATCTTTGCCAAAGATCATTTTATGCGAAATAAGCCTTCATATTAGCCCGCCAGTGCTTCACTGACAAATATTCTAAGTAAGTATTCTCGTGTGCCGTAATAAACAGTTTGCATGTGGAAGCTGGAATTATTTAGGATATACTTTAAATTAAACTGTAATAAGTGTAGAGACTGAATTATTTCTGACTGTGAAACTCGATTGAGGGACAAGCAAGACTTGAATTTGACATCCCAATTTGCAGTAAACGTAGAACGAGTGTCCCAGAAAGTTTACCAATTTATAAACACTCTTACGCCCTGCTCTCAATCTAAGCTACACATCGAAAGAAAACGGTAAATTTCATGCTAACAGTCTAGCACAGCTGCATGTACGAGATAAACTATACAGACAGAATATTTTCGTCTCATTTCTCAAACAGCCTTTACCGAACAGACAAAGACAAAGGAACAGCTCCAGATGAAGTCATTGGGTGTTCGATTCTACTTTTCGTTAGCTGACAGATTTGAGGTTGAGAATCTCCCAGTATTCTAATTAATATCAACTGAATACACCTGCCCTAATGTCAGATGTGCAACCGACAGCTCAGCCGCAGCTATTGCGCGTCGCATCTGAAGGCTGCGTACTGCTGTTCAGTCGAAGGACTGGGGGGTCACCACACACCCTCAATTACCTCAGCTAATGCTGGCATCCATTTTACAGCTGGGTGAACTGAAGCAATGCAGAGTAAAGTGCCCTGCTCAAGGACACAAATTCTTCCGAGTGGGTTGAGAATTGAAACCCCGACCTTTCAGATATGAGTCCGACGCTACAATATCACTAGGCTCCAACCCCCCCCCCCGGGGTTGTTAAACAGCCTAGTATTCTAAAATGCCCAAAAAGTGAATAAACATAATTGCTTGCTCACAGTCACATTTACTGTTAAAACTTTCGTTGAAAAACTAATTCTCACCATCTCTCTGTCGTAGGTAATGACCAAAGAAGCTACTGCGACATCGGCTGTACCAGCGATCAACTCGCCAACTGTGCCGCTCCACACCGTGTTGCCGGCTTTGTCCACGGATGGACTGCCGAACTGGCCGTCGCGACTCAACCGGATTGTGTATCTGTTTAAGTGGTAGGGCGACTCGCTGTTGACAGTTATCAACCCTAGCTTGAATCTGCGCTTTAGCACCAGGGGCTTTAGCACCAGGGGCTTTAGCACCAGGGGCTTTAGCACCAGGGGCTTTAGCACCAGGGGCTTTAGCACCAGGGGCTTTAGCACCAGGGGCTTTAGCACCAGGGGCTTTAGCACCAGGGGCTTTAGCACCAGGGGCTTTAGCACCAGGGGCTTTAGCACCAGGGGCTTTAGCACCAGGGGCTTTAGCACCAGGGGCTTTAGCACCAGGGGCTTTAGCACCAGGGGCTTTAGCACCAGGGGCTTTAGCACCAGGGGCTTTAGCACCAGGGGCTTTAGCACCAGGGGCTTTAGCACCAGGGGCTTTAGCACCAGGGGCTTTAGCACCAGGGGCTTTAGCACCAGGGGCTTTAGCACCAGGGGCTTTAGCACCAGGGGCTTTAGCACCAGGGGCTTTAGCACCAGGGGCTTTAGCACCAGGGGCTTTAGCACCAGGGGCTTTAGCACCAGGGGCTTTAGCACCAGGGGCTTTAGCACCAGAGGCTTTAGCACCAGGGGCTTTAGCACCAGGGGCTTTAGCACCAGGGGCTTTAGCACCAGGGGCTTTAGCACCAGGGGCTTTAGCACCAGGGGCTTTAGCACCAGGGGCTTTAGCACCAGGGGCTTTAGCACCAGGGGCTTTAGCACCAGGGGCTTTAGCACCAGGGGCTTTAGCACCAGGGGCTTTAGCACCAGGGGCTTTAGCACCAGGGGCTTTAGCACCAGGGGCTTTAGCACCAGGGGCTTTAGCACCAGGGGCTTTAGCACCAGGGGCTTTAGCACCAGGGGCTTTAGCATCAGGGGCGCCAGCACCAGAGGTTTTAGCACCAGGGGCTTTAGCACCAGGGGCTTTAGCATCAGGGGCGCCAGCACCAGAGGTTTTAGCACCAGGGGCTTTAGCACCAGGGGCTTTAGCACCAGGGGCTTTAGCACCAGGGGCTTTAGCACCAGGGGCTTTAGCACCAGGGGCTTTAGCACCAGGGGCTTTAGCACCAGGGGCTTTAGCATCAGGGGCGCCAGCACCAGAGGTTTTAGCACCAGGGGCTTTAGCACCAGGGGCTTTAGCATCAGGGGCGCCAGCACCAGAGGTTTTAGCACCAGGGGCTTTAGCACCAGGGGCTTTAGCATCAGGGGCGCCAGCACCAGAGGTTTTAGCACCAGGGGCTTTAGCACCAGGGGCTTTAGCATCAGGGGCGCCAGCACCAGAGGTTTTAGCACCAGGGGCTTTAGCACCAGGGGCTTTAGCATCAGGGGCGCCAGCACCAGAGGTTTTAGCACCAGGGGCGCCAGCAACAGGATTTGGTGCAATGCATTCAAGACGAAACTTGGACTTACTGAAGCACCTTAGGTAGGTTACCTTAGGTACCTAAATTAGTTGGGATTCTAAAAGCAGGAGTGTACCACTCAATATTTAGTTTACGCTCAGACAGAAGTCATATATATTCCATCGCTCGATAGGGCCATAACTTCAAGTCGCTGACCCAGAAGATAAATTATTTTTATTTATTCATAATTATTAACTTCACGAGGAGGCAGTACAGATCCGCCCATTCATTTTCCATCCCGGTGCTGAAGCTGTGTAGCAATCTGATAATATTTGATTTTTTGCGTCACGCAGGTCTGAATTTAAAATGATTACTTTTTGATACTGCGTCAAAGAAATTTTATGACAAACTATGATTGATAACTGCTTTACAGTATCGTCAGAATTTATAAATTCATATCGTAAACGATCAGCAAGTTCATTATTTTTGTGAATTTGATAGAATTCTTACTATAAAAACTGAATGGCTGGAGCGGAATACTAAATAAATGACCTCAAGGCTCCAACTTCTCGCTAGGGAATCAAAACTAGGTCTCAGATTAACCATTCTGAGTACTATAAGATTGACGTCCTTTTGATTGAATTAAAGTTTAAAAATGAATGAGGAAAACGAATTTTAAGTGACGACAAGAAACGTTTAAGTGCACTTCAGCAAATATTTTGATGTGTACTTTTGCCGTAGTTTGTTTATCTGAGGATGGTTTGCTTACCCTCAAATTTTAAAGTGCGCTCGAATTTTCACGTGATTTTCTAAAAGCCCAATTAAATATTCTGAAAGATTTTTGAGACTTTGCTTGCCGGATATCTAATTTAGTATTCTTTAACACGAATAGATAGGCACCAATAAGACCACTTTTGGAAGAAATTCTTCACTGCCTAGGCGAGGACGTATGTTGTATAGAAATAATTTATTAAAGAGCTGCACGGAAGGTTTCGACTGCCAATTTCTTCAACAATCAATTTTGCGACTAGGTGAACTTTCTATAATGTCTACAATGTAAATGTACATATATAAAGAGTCGAGGGGGTCAGGGGTCATACTATAAAACTGTCGGAGCGTACGTTCGATCGTACGTAAGAACTTTTACACTGCGGAGATAGGAGCTAAGAACGATCTTATCTTACGATGGCTTTATAGAACGGGCCTTGTGTGCCTTGGGGGTTGGCCCTCATGGTACAGTTTTCGTACACAAGCCCCAGATTAATGTCGCCCTAACTCACCTACAGTTGATCTTCTTGGCCACCTGTTTAAACAGCTCAATGGAGAACCCCGTCCAGCGGTCGTTTCCAGTCAGTCTATTGCCATCCTCGTCGAAGTCCCGTTGAAAACTGAAGGGCGGGTCGACAACGGTCACGACAGTGAGATTCATGTCGTTCAAAAGGTCTTCGTAGTACTTTCTGTGCTTGTACTGAGCGCCCGGTGTCAGCTTGAAGCCTTGATCAGCTGTCCATGTGGCAAACTGCAGAAATATTTTGAGTTGTTTGGCTTCGCTATAAAATTGTCAAAATAATTACTCTTCAACAATTTTGATAATGATAGATAGAAACATGTGTGAGAAAGAGCAACTATCATAAAACTGGCTTATCAACGCCATAAATATTCAATGAATTACAAAGCGCAAAAGAAAAATTACACCTGCGTTGTTTTAATTTATTACAAATCAAAATTACTGGAGTGCAAAATATCTTAGCAATTGAACCATAAAAATTAATCGTATGTTTCTTTTAGTGCTGTCTTTTCCTTAATCAACTTAATAAGAATTACGATAAATGTATAATGTTAAGGTAAGTTCTGAAAATCGTCTGTTATCTTTAAATTTTAGACAGAATCACAGATTTTTAGGAAAATTTTGGATATACTTTGTTATACTTTGTATTGGCCCTGGTGTCCAAGAACAGCTATGCGCCAAAAGTATGAATAAGTCAGTTCCTGATGAGCCATGTGTGTGCTTTAGAAAGGCTTTTATATACCATCGTCAGCTAAGCAAATGTTTGCCCTGCTCAGCGCCATGAGACTTAAGGCTTAATGGTTTTTGCTCTCTTTGGAGAAGCAATCGCTAAACATTGGAAGCGTGCACTGCTGCCTTTGGGGTGAGCTCGAGCGAACTTGCATGCACATACTAGAAATATTACGAGATAATATCCCCTTATACCTGGTACAATCAATCCACATTATAGAAGGAACCAATGTATGCCAATTACTTGTGCTGAGAGCGCGAACAAACAAAAACACCGATCCCACAGCAAATACACGTCGTTATGGATTAAACGTTTCAGCATGCAGAAATAATGAAATTTTCGTGGAAATGAAAAGTACCGAGGAAGTTACGTCAAAGTCTATTCGATCAGCAAAATAAACAATAAATGCTTAGTATGGACAATATTTCGAGGAAAAGAAATGCGGTTCGTACTTTTACAACTCCATCGCTGATCTCCGGAGTCTGAAAACGCGATTTCAAAGACAACAGAAGGTGGGGCGACTTGGTGAGGAGATAACGAGGGCGCTGCAGTATCGATGCTGGATTCGAATGTGCTGCACCAACTGGCAACGACCATACGAGTATTACTAGTGCTGATTGATGCAAGTAAACTTGGTTTAGCTTAGGCTTGATTGACTGAATTGACGGACAGGCTGATGGACCAGTGGCCTCGGATTAGGCCCTGGGCTAGCGGGGCTATTTGCCTGATCATTATGAAAGATAAATCTAGCGCGTAAAAAAATTAAATCAGGAACAGCTGACCTTAGGCGCCGTATCCGTGTACATGTGGTTGACGCAGAAGCTGAAGTTGTACACAGAACTGCCTCCTACTGTCACTACTCCAACTCGGCGTTTGATGTTGCTCTGCAAGTTAATTTGTAGCGGTTCTGAACTCCGTTTAAGGTGTAAAGATTTACCGGAAATTGCGCACTGCTTACATCAAGTCGCAGATAAAACTCGGATGTATTATCACCAAGGCCGATGTGACAGTTGTTGAGCACGCGAATGTCGCCGCTAGTCGAGCTGCTGTTGCGAACGGTCAGTGCGAGCCGGGTCTGCCCGAGGCTGCGGTTCCACTCTGCATAAGCGTCTCGCAGTAGTCGATTGATAGCTTCAGTCCTAGTCAGTTCGATCTGTAATTTGCATAGTGAAAGCAAATAGACAGATTGAAAAACATTTAATAATGGAGTCATAAATCGATTAGTTTGTGCTGTGTCAACTTTGCTGATCGCGTGAATTACGGAGCGAGTAATACTTTACCTTCAGGTTTACTGGAAAGTTCATCTGATATTTTCTGTATTAGCTATTTGCCGCTTGTCAATACGACGTAAATTTGCGATGAGCAAAGAGCAAAATTCAAGCCTACAATTAATGAACAATTTGCTAATGAACTAAAGATTCCTATCTGTTCACGCAGATTAACTGCATTACTGTCCCAACAGAGCACGTTCGCAAACAGAATTTGATGCATCTACAGCTGCAGTTTTCGGTAAATTTACCATTAGTAAAAGCCAGTTAAAGCCAGTCAGAGTTAGTTATGAGTTTCGACGCCTATTCCAGCAAAGCATTTCTCTGCCACATCTTACTGAGGCTCAAATGGTAGCTTTAAGCACTGCTCTCTAAATCAAAGCCAGCAGGCGATCCGTTGCCAGCGACGAATCTAGCTGCAATTATGCTTGAACTGTCGATCCCTCAGCACGCACACGATCACACAGGGTGTACCGCAGCCCTGACATTCTCATCGTTTAAAGGCATGTACACTCTCTGTCTTGGGGCTTGGTCCTCATGGTCGTCGAGAATGGCATTAATCTGTGCACAGAGGACTCTGATGCGAGAGCCGGACGCGTAACTACTTAGCTACCCATCCACTTCAACGACCCAATTGTTAGTAAAACAAGCTCAGTCAACACATTTCATATTAGTCAGCTCACTTTCTGCGACGCTGGATCGTCTATAAAGCTGACTCCATCGAATTGATGCGAGGTGAAGTTCACGCCCGAGTAGAGCCGCGAAGCAACGTGCTCCCTGAAGTAGGTTCGATTCATCTGCAAGATTAGTAGAACGGTTTTAGATTAGTAACAAGCTGTTGAAACCCGAGGAATTTGAATCCCGGGAATTATTTTTGCATGAGTTCTAAAATCTGAAATCATACTCAAACAAACAAAAACTTGTTAATTAATACTTAGGATAGAGGTAAACAAAAACGGGAGTAAATTCATGTTAAATTAAGATTTCAGGCAAGCAGAATGACAGGCAATGTCTGTCAAAGGCATGCGTTGGAAAACTCTGGCCTCTGGCCTCTGCCCTTCTCTACGTCTATCGGGTCCTTTGAAACTTCTCTCCTCACTCCTCTCTCCTCTATTATCTCTCCTTTCTCCTCTGTTCTCTCTCGTTTCTGCTCTCTCCGCTCTTCTCTCTTCTTTCTCCTCTCTACTCTCTCATATCTCATTTCTCCTCTTTTATATCTGCTGTTTTATCTTTTCTCTCCTCTCTTCTCTCTACTCTTTTCTCTCTCCTCCCCTCTCTCTCCTCTATTATCTGCCCTCCATCCTAGCTTTTCTATAATCTCATCTCTCCTCTTTAACCTCTTATCTTTTCCCTTTCTCTCTTCTCTCTTTTCTCTCCTCTCGCATCTCCCCTGTCTCCTCTCTCCTCTCTCTTCTCTCCTCTCTCCTCTCCCCTGTCTCCTCTCTCCTCTTTCCTCTCTTCTCTTTCCTCTCTCCTCTCTCCTCTTTCCTCTCTCCTCCCTTCTCTCTCCTCTCTCCTCTCTCCTCTCTCCTCTCTCCTCTCTCCTCTCTCCTCTCTCCTCTCTCCTCTCTCCTCTCTCCTCTCTCCTCTCTCCTCTCCCCTGTCTCCTCTCTCCTCTTTCCTCTCTTCTCTTTCCTCTCTCCTCTCTCCTCTCTCCTCTCTCCTCTCTCCTCTCTCCTCGATCCTCTCTTTACTAGTGTAAAAGGTTTTTTCTAGCTTTACCGGAGGCTAAATTAATTTGAATGTTTAATCAGAACCGATCAGTGCTTAAATTCTGTATAAAGACATGCATAGTAAATAGTCTGCATCTGTAAGGGTCTGGCGCTGCTTGGTGCTGGCGGTTCTCTTTTTAGCGCCCCTGATGCTGGCTCATTGCCTGACCCTTAAAAAAGCCTGTGTACGCTTCTCAAAGCACCAGAACTTCATAAAAAGCACCAGAGAAAGTAGAGTGAACTGATGAATGTTGTTCATCTGCCGGTCTTCCCCAGTTTTCATTCTGCCTAGATTCCTCGTTTCAAATCGTTCGGTTAAAAAACCGGAACCGACTATGGGACCGGGAACTGTCATCTAGATCAGTCCAGTTTAATCGCCAACCCAATTTTGCTCGCTAAGGTCACTTAATAGATCCGCTATCAACTAAGCATTATACAGGCGCTTTCGCCCCCAAAACACTATATATTGCTGCGTGAGTTGGCACTAAAATTGTACTGCGATTACTGCACTACGGACTCTCCTGAATCTTGGTGGGGCAGTTTCACGCGTTTTTATTTACTGTGTTACACCATATTTATGTATTTAAGATAATTGTCGTTTACTTACGCCGCCAACGAGAAGGAAATTGTAGGCCATGCTTGTTAAATTCGCTGCAGAGGCCTGAAGTATATTAATTTTTTAATAGTTAACGTAATATAGAATTTATAACTATTTTAAACTATGATGGACGATTCTTGGAAAAATTTCAAAGGCTTCATTTTCTTTTCAAAATTTATGAGGGAGATAGAAACATTTATTTCTGGCAGACGTCGTGTTCTAGCATGTGAAAACTTTCCAAGGAACTATAGTGGTTACTTTTATGTTTAGTACCAACAAAGTACAGACTAGAGTTTTGTTAAACTGATAATATTTGTCAAATACTCACTAGATTGAGAAATTTGGGTACCAGAGTCTGCGGCAAGGCGAGCAGGAACCGGTGCATAGTAGTCAGCTTTAGTTGAGTCAGCAACCGAAATGTCAGGCTAGGAAAGTCCAAGTTAATCATGCGGAACATCACGTGACCATTGGGGAATGGCAGCAGGGTGTGCATTCGCTCCAAATCTAGGAAGGATTTGCAAGGTATAAGCAGTAATTTGAAAACTCGAACCAAGCGACCCCGCAGTGGTCTCACCGTGAAATCCGGTGTAAAGCACAGCGAATTCGGTCCATTCGCTCCACTTGACGAATTCGTAGATTGACCGACTTCTCAGCTCGGGTGCGGGAAAGAAGTTGATGGCATTGTACTGCCAGTCTGTGGGCATGTGCCTGCCCACCTGGCTGTCCGTGTAGACGCAAGCTATTCTAGCTAGCTGGCAGAACCGGTTTAGAGCTGGATGAAATGATGTACCGCTAATTGCCACCAGATCTGCGTCGCTAGGTAGCTGGGATAGAGTGCTGCACACTGAGGGTGGGAGTACGGCATGCATTTTACTGGAACTGGTAAATTTTACTCGCCGCAACAGTTGGTTCTGCGGCCTAATTACAAAGTCATTTAACATCTGAACCATACTCATTCGCCTGGATTTTTCAGTCATGCTCCGATGCGGATCCGACCTCTATCTGCATTCCTGCTTGGCCCTCCCCTCTTAACGATGCTCGCTGCAGTTTGCAGAGCGCTCTCTCGCCCGCTTCATTTCTCAGCCAACTGCCCTGGGATTTAGACAGCCTGTCCGGTGCCCGCTGGGTCCCCTCCAATGCAAATCGCAGGGGTCAGCAGGCAGATCCAGTCGCTATTTTTTTCATAATTCTGCCGCTCCATTAAGCAGTGAAAGCTGTTGTACGAGTAGTTGATGGAAAATAGCCGATTGGTTTTTTGAAACGCGAGAGTTTGTGTATTTTTGCCTTTGTTTTCGCGGAATTCACGGAATATATATTAGGGACAATTCTGACAAAAAAGTTGTCTTTAACCAAACAGCTATAGAAACATTTAATCCCTATTAATGACGTCATTCAGCAGACTCACTGAGCTCGGAAGCTTCAGTTTCAGACACCGGCAGCTCCCGTTGATAGTCGTTGCTCGATAGTTTTCGGCCCGTATTGCGGCTCCCTGGTTTGGTTTGTGGGCAGGAATTGAAAATATCTGCCTTGAATAAACAGTGTTATTAAGTTATCGCGCGTCGCTTACAGGCATGGTACTCCCAGAAAACGCTGCTAATTTTGTTACGTTCCACTCGCAGTTGACAGTTGATTGCTGGCAGGCAGAATAGGCATAGCGGCAGTAGCAGGCGCCAAGTTTGCATTGCACTGTGGACTTTCCTTTCCAGCTCGTCTAGTTTTGCAGACAGGTTTTTAAAATAACAAATCGAAAAATCATGCAGATAAAAGGAACCTAAACAGCTAAAAGTGTTCGCCCCAAACTGATGATCTTACTGTTGTTGAAGTTCAAGCGCTGAACTCAATGTAAGTTAAAATTTACTCAAATCGGCAAAAAGAACTTTTAGTTTTCTTACCTCAAAGGTTGGCCCACTTTTATTGTCGAAATGAATTTTAACAAAACTTTGATTCCTCTTTTAATTATTCTAGCGATTGCGCATAATCACCTGTACCAAAGTTGCTTTCTAAAGGAAAATAAAGTACCTGATTCGCTTGAATATCTGTTGAGTTAAATAAGCCCAGTTCCACGCTGCATCTCATTGGCTGGATCCAGCAGCATGATTTTACTCAGATGGAATTAAGTTCTGCAGTGATTGGCTAACCCAGCTGAAACTGATGGTCGCACCAAAGTAGCATCGCCCTAGCTAAGTGTCTTTGACAAAGCTTCATCTGAACACTTAAACCGAATCTCGGTTGAAAATTGGTTGGGCACTTTAATTAATTAACTAAGCAATGGACTGAAATCGAATTCTACAAGATCGAAATCAAATCGTTTGAATGAAGTGAGATGTCACGCGACAGGATGTCAGAATTGATTGATTGATTGACGATCTCGTGTCGAACACTGTTTTCTGCGTGGATAGTTTCATGAGCAACCCAATATTTCATCTATTTCGCGTCAATCCAAATTAATTTTAATGGAAACGTTGGCGTGACAAAAATATTGTTCTTCCAGGCTGTCAAAAGCTTTTTGAGCTTCCTAAAGTGCTTCGGAAAATAATTAAAGCAGAAAAACTGGTTGAAGTTCGGCTGGCACACAGAAGCAGGTTATTAAAACTGGGTGTCTAAATGTAAACATTATCGAAAAATATTTCATCTGTGAATGTTCCGCCTTTAACTCAGGACTTTACTCACTTACCCCAGACCAAACCCGGCCTTTCATGCATTTTCAGGCCCGAGAGTTTCAGCCAGCTCGTCCGCTACCTAAGGGCTACCGGGCCAGCGACTATCAACCTCCGGGACTCATGGACTTCTGGATCTCGGCACCACCGGATCTTCCTAGGCGACACCGCAGCGCCTCCTCCCTGCTGTATCCCCCCTGCAACTGGGTCAAGCCTAATAAGTCAAGTTGGTATTTGAGTTTTTGCACCAGAAAATATTAACGCTTTTTACAACATAATGACAGAAGCTGTCAGGCAGGAAGTGAAATTTATTTTACAGTCTACTATTGGAATAGGCTTTTTCATTATAAGTGGCACAATTGCTTTTGAAAACAACTCGTATGCTTTTTTTATTTTGGTTTGCCCCTGTTTAGGAAAATCTCAGACTCAAACGACAATAAATTAGCACAAACTTTGGTCTTCCGCGTGAAACGCATATACGAGCCGTAATCAACATGGCGGATGTGAATTGTAACCATAGGCCAAAAAGGGAGCAAAAAATCTCTAAAGTTCGGACAAACTTGAAAACTGTCAACCGAGTCCGATGAAATCGACCGCCATACATATAACAAATACTAAATAGTAAAAAATTATTTTAAAATCAGAACAGCTAACATTTCCTTTAATCTAGGAAATTAATTTTCAATAAGGGCGTTGATTTTCCTCGACAATCAGCCTATTTAATCTACACGTAATTATGAACTTTAACTTGTGCTATATAACAAATTCGACTCAACATTTAAACCATAAGACAAAGGCAGTGAGAAACTAACTAACAAAGACAAACATATTCAAGTCAGTACTACAATCAATCAATTTAATCAACAATACAATTGGCTAAAACAAAATAAACTTGAAGTTAAATGCCAGAAAAGTTACGGTGCAAGCAAAACAGCTAGCCAGGTAGCCTAATGCTGAGACGCCAGTGGTTGATCGGCCGCACTCGCTGGAGTCCTCCTGCAATTTTATCCGCGCACGTTCAAGCGAGTTGATTGATGGCAGGCTCTTTGGTTTTGGCATTGGCTGCCGCTTAATTAATAACCCTAGCTGCATATGAGGCACTATGTGATAAGCCTAACCCCCATCGAAGCGCTGACGTGACTATGATGGCTTATTCAATTAGTACCATAGCTCCCCAGGTAAGGTGAAAATTTGTTTTTAAAAAATTCTATCCCTTCTAAAAAATCATTCATTTACCCAGCTGTATCTGCCCGGCTATCCAGCAGAGATCCAGGTACCATCAATTGATGCTAAGCAGAGGTTAGACTTCAACGTTTGAATATTTTATAAACATGTTATAATAATAATTATAAAGTATCTGATAGGGGGGACATTATTCTAAAAGCAATATTTTCTACTCTTAAGTGAATACAAGTTGGGCCCTAAGCAATTAGTGACTAACGTAGGGAGACTATTTCTAGCAATCCAGCAAAACCTGCACACTACACCTGTACACTACAACCTGAAAACCATTTCGATTCACGAGGTATAAAGTCTAAGATGCCCAGCGCCCCCAGCCCTCACATCAGTAAAACATGGGAAAGTAAGTAGAGTTGACTGTGGTTCAGTTGCATGTATCTGTGCTGTTGGCTGTACAACCTGTCTCTTCATACGCTTACTCCATCGAGCATCTCCGTAACTTACTCGAGGTAGTCCGCCAGGTGATGTGTAGTAAATTAAATCAACCGTTTATAGCTCCAACACTACATTGCTAGCTCACAAATCATTTGGTTTAAATTGAAAACCAGTGCTGGCTGTAAAATGAATTGGCTTGATAGGAAGTTTTCACTTTTTTAGCACTTGCGTTGCGAGATGGCGTAGGGAATTTTTGCGCTAAAAACTGAAATATTCCGATCTTGCTAAAGCATTTTTACAGCGAAAACCATATAAGCTGAAACTTTCGTCAGCGCAGATATACGCACGTAGCATATGCTTTACAATAGATCAGCCAACGCACCTTTGGGTGCCAATTGTAGCAACTGGTCGGTCGGCTTCGGAACCGCGGCTCCAATGTGCACACGTCGGGTCCGGGATCTTCGCGAGCCTCTCGACGCAGCTCGAGGTAGTCAAGTCCGACGCTCTGCTCAGCGGACTCTGAACCGTCGGCAGCGTCAGAACCGGCTGGCGTCATTGACATCAGCAATGCGGAATCCAGAGGATTAGGAGGCTTACTGGCCGCTGCCAGCACTAAGTTGGTGCCGTTCAGAAATAGCACGCTTATCTTTCTGCCCAAATTGTCGCGTGATTCGAAGCTCTCGCTGGCTTGCGGACGACTTTACGTGGGATAGGATGGGATGAGTTTAATATTCTATTTGAAATAGGAATTCAAAAATCAGATTTTTTGTTTGTAGAGAAGGTATTTAAGTTTCAGAAATTCGTTAATTCATGGAACTAGGGCTGTAAGAATGTCTTCTATCGAATAGGAGCAAATCTGTTAAGCTGCAATTCAAACAATTAGTCGGCTATGCAAAGGTAACAGGCATTTTTACGGTTTATAGCAATAATGTGAGAGTTAATGGTTTGCGGAGTAGCGGGAAGGAAGATTTTCCTTGTTTTGCAGGGAAGCAAGCGCATATACAGACACTGCAGCTGTACGTGGAAGCGGTTCACGGCAAGCACTGTAGACCAGACTGAACTGCTGTACAAAAGGCTGTACAATGAATATGGCTTGGGTGGAAAGTTAGTCTAGACCAGACAGCCTATCCTAGAATATTGGTGTGTTACTAGATCGTATTTGCGATTCCTAATTTTTCACGTACCACGCATACTTGCGTATGAGTTGACTAACGTTCTTGTCAGAGTTCAACCATATCTCGCAGTAATGCTTCATTTCCCAGACTAATCCTATTTATAAGCGGCTCTATAGAATGTCTGACAAGCATTTTTGTTCTGCAATCATATCCTAATTGAGTTAGCTGTCAGACTTAGCTCTGGTTGAGGTGCAATGCTCATTAGGACACTGCCACACAACGTTCGCTGCTAAATTGATATAATTTGTTCCAGTACCTGCTATAGTCTTATTTAAATTACTATGTGTAAAGCTATATGCGAATTTGCCAATTTAAGAACAATAAACGGGATTGGTCTCTGGATAATCTAAAATTTGGATTTGATAGTCCAGACCACTGGTCCTAAAAACACCAGGCATGTCTGTCACCCAATATACTCGTAAAAGTGGCTACTTTTTTTGCTCTATTCAACACGTAGTATCGTTTGTTCTACTAGGCCAAGGAATTCTATTATTAGCATTTGGACTGGAAACGAGTTTTTCACTTTTCCCTCATGAGGCCACACATAATGAGGTTGCGCTAAATTGGTTGCGTTTTTGTAAAACTCCTATCGTCTTTTTGCAGATAACATTGCCATCTTAAGTGAATGAATGAGTGCGAATTAAATGAGCTGTCCTTTGGTGCTACGACTTCTTTTGATCGGTTAGGACATTTTAATGCGTTGTATTAGTTGATTATGCTGCTAGGTAAGCGCGAGCAACTATGCACATGGAACTTGGCCTCTTAGAATGACAAATTTTGCTTAAACACAAAACCATTCAACTATGGCCTCGCGTTGTAAAAAATAAAATTCAAATTCAATCCAGACGCTAATTGTAGAACTCCTTGACTAAGTCTGATAAAAGTTTTGTCTATGTCTCAAATCGAGTCAACACTAGCCATAAAATCACTGAATGCGGAAATTTCATGCGCTTCAAAGAGCACAAATGGATCGTTTTTAGAATCTATGGACCAGGCACACGTTCTAGAGTCTAAACCATAGGCTGTACAAATTTGCTAACACCTGAATTTAGGATCTCAGTTGCGAAATAATCAAAAACGCTATAGTGTGCGACAGAAAAGTTTTCGAAGCAACCAAAACAGAACTAAAAAAGCTACCCATGTATACGATCTCGATGGGTAAAAATCAACACAACCCATGGAAAGCAATTAAAGTAATGCGCTGCTCAAACTGTTCGCTAAACCATAAATATTTGACAAAGCTGCTTTATCAATTGGTAAATTAAATGCGTTAGTAGAGGCAGGGCTTCTCAGTTCCAGCAGTCCATTGTAGCAAAAATAATTGAACTGCGACTAAAGCATTTACGCTTGCGACATTGATACTACTTAGTTTCCAGTAGTATTTTTTGTAATCTTTTTTTAGCCTCATAAGCAAGCTGGATTCAGTGCGAATTTAGATGGCAAACCAAAGGCGGACATGATGACAGTTTAAACAGTGGGTTTGTTAGATAAATGCACTCGCAGTCTATTTAAACTAGATATATTCTCCGTATGGGCTATCGCTGCATAACAGTTCGCAGGCCAACTGAGACTATAGGAGCTATGAATTCACAATCATTTCGTGAGAACCACGGCTTCTTCGCTATAAATCAAAGCACAACACCGACTTCTGTTTTTAGATCTAAGCTCCGCTGATGCAGTCAACTGAAGGTACACTAAGCTGTACCTTTCTTGAATTATGCTGGCTCTCTGTCCTTAAAACACTCTCAATGGTCCTAAATTTCAAGTTGGGATGTCCAATTTTAGGCATGCTTGTCTCTCAATCGAATTCCCTAAATCAGAAGTTTGTGTGTTGTCTATGGGCCAACCTGTCTTGTCTTTATTAAAACTCTATAGGCTCTCAACGTTGGATGTCTGTTGTTTAACTTGGAAGCATGACAAAAGCTATAGTTTCACAGCAGTGCGCGTGGGAAACAATTTCGCATATTCTATATACCCTAGATAGACCGTGGCATGAAAACCCACGGGGTTAAGACCATAGACTGTACTGTAGCTTCTGCTGCTCCTAAGCATTTGCTGCAGCAGCAGAGTAGTGTCTGTGGCCCAAACCTTGAGCGAATGCTGGAGTGATACACATCTACGCTTGTACAGTATATCATATAAAAGCTGTGGGTCATAGTGTTTAAAATAAAGTATTTTAATGTCACTTGCTAGCATGCTTTGTATTAATACGGGTTTTTCAAATAATACTGACTGACAGACGATAAATTGTAAAATGTATTAAATACATGCTAAGTTTATAAATTTGGTTCCTTTATTATCCCAACAAGAATGGAATTGCCAGCTCCCTAGGCTCAGTTGGCTGGCATTTTGCTTTATTACATTGAAAATTCTATAGCATAAAACTATTGATATACCTGCTTAGAAAGCTGAAATGGAGGATTTATTACGCGGTAAGTCGTAAGTAAATGAGGTCAAGTGTCGATTTTTATGCTTTAATATGAATTAAAAAACACTTTGTTAACTAACCGGTAGTAGCGATAGCCTAACTTGATGCAGCTCTCGTTTAGATTGACTGACGACGTGGCCTCTTGACTGGAGATCGGTGCAGCCAGCCACAGCAGAGCGTTGAACAGCCCGACAGGCAGACTGTTGGACACTAGGATGGCTGATATTGATGGCAGCGCCGTCAGCAAGCGAGAAATCAGCGCCGATCGGGAACTGCCGGATTTTGACGCTCGTTTTGACGACTTTTTTGGACAGCTGGCTTGAAAGTCGTACTCTTTTTCGCTGGATTGGTGTGACAGTTTTAACGAATTGATATTGTAGGCATTTCATTTAATACCTGATAAGCAGCTATCTCTAAAACAGAAATTCCGAGTCGAAAAGCACTTTTTTCTACGAGTTCACGAATTCTAACACGATTCTCTTCGAACACGAAGAGCCATGGCTATTGTAATGCTGTGTAGCTCGTATCGTTCGTGCTGACCTTGATTTTTATCAATAAAAAGCATTACCCACCTTTCGTACACAGACAGATTGAAGACTAGATGTCGCATCAACGGTTTGTCCACGTGGCCGAGAAAGTGTCCGATTGCCTAAATCAAGTTTCGCGTAAAAACATACTGAATCAATGAACTTTAGGAACTAGTCAAGATAATATTTTACAACTTTCCTCTACCTGAAAATTTTCGTTCGCTGACACAATATAGCCACCGTCCTCCAACAGGTAGCAGGTGTTATTAACCCGGTCCAAGTCGCACAGGGAGCCAAATGTTGAATTAAATATCGACTGGGAAATCCAACGCCAGGAGAGCGTGGCCCCAACTACTGCAAGTAAAGTATACCGCAAAACTTATTAATACTACTTGAACTGAACCAAAATGGCCAAGAGTCTGATTTTGCGATTGAAATTCGAACCTGCCACTTTGAAGCCGTCATCCAGGGTCACCGCTTGAAACATGGTCAGAGGTGGCGGCTCATGCAGGCCCAACTGAGGCTGCTTCCCTTCCGGCTGAGGCGTCGGTCGATGCTGAGCTGCGCTGTTGAATCCGCAGTCGCTACATACACGAGGATGTTCACTCGATACAGCTGACTTCAGCTCATTGTCCACCACTGCGGCTGTCGATCTGAATGAGGCGTCGGCTGTCGCGCTGTTGGCGCCAAAACCGAAAAAGTCTGACATAGGATCCGGGGTCGATGCCATCGCTTGAAAGACCTCTACAAATCGATAATACATCGGGGACAGGGTAGTAAACACACGGGCGTCTCGATATTGAAGTTTGTAGCTGATAAAATTTGGTTATTTATGCGAGTTCGTACTTTAATTTTGGACACGAAAATACCTCTATTCTTCTATTTGATCCTGTTGAGGACCACTGATACGCTCGTTCAAGTAAAAAAGTAGGAGTTTTCTAATTATGAAGGTGTACAAAGTGCTCTACAGCCTTACCTCCGGTTTTAAACGGCACCACGGAGGCAAAGATGATGTCAGGCTGCTCAAAGGCACGCTGGTAATAGCCCTCGAACCAGCCCTCGCGCCAGCTGTCGTAGCGCCAAGTCTCGCTCGCCGGCTGGACGCCCATGATACCCGAAAGGCCAGTCAGGAACACCGATTGAGCACCAGTCAGTGTCGCATCAGTCTGTCTGTCTGTCAGCGTCGGTCCGAAGAAGCTCTCGTACAGGGCCATATCAACTGCGACCGCCTTAAGCCAGTGACTGTGGCACAGATGGCTGCCATTGTGCAGGAAAGTCTGCAACAAATTGGCCATGTTTGCTGGCGCATTTCTAATCAGTTCGGCGTCTTCTAGTAGAGTTTCGTTATCTGCTGAATGTTGCTGCTGTTGCTGCTTGGTTTTGGGTGGCTGAGTACCAGAAGGCCAAGGACGTCTTGTTGGCTGCAGACGGTTATTGGCAAGTAAAGATCCGGTAAGTTATTGGCACCTGAGCCTCGTGAGTTGCCGTATTTACGAGTACTGTAATGGTTGCGCACTACATGTACACATGTTAGGGCTTGGGTAAAATATAAAATGTACGTTTGCTATTACAGTATTTTAATGATTAATTGTACGCAGGAATAGGAGGGGTTCGCAACCCTCAAGGTCATCAATATAGGATGACACTACATGTATCTTTTGATAGGAGCCACTGTCAATTGGTTGGTGCCATTGTCTCTTGATTAACGCCACTGTCTCTTGATTAAGGCCACTGTCTCTTGATTGTCACTAATATCTCTTGATTGACGCCACTGTCTCTTGATTAAGGCCACTGTCTCTTGATTGTCACTAATATCTCTTGATTGACGCCACTGTCTCTTGATTAAGGCCACTGTCTCTTGATTGTCACTAATATCTCTTGATTGGCGCCACTGTCTCTTGATTGTCACTAATATCTCTTGATTAACGCCACTGTCTCTTCATTGTCACTAATATCTCTTGATTGGCGCCACTGTCTCTTGATTGTCACTAATGTCTCTTGATTAACGCCACTGTCTCTTCATTGTCACTAATGTCTCTTGATTGGCGCCACTGTCTCTTGATTGTCACTAATGTCTCTTGATTGGCGCCACTGTCTCTTGATTAAGGCCACTGTCTCTTGATTGTCACTAATATCTCTTGATTGACGCCACTGTCTCTTGATTAAGGCCACTGTCTCTTGATTGTCACTAATATCTCTTGATTGGCGCCACTGTCTCTTGATTGTCACTAATATCTCTTGATTAACGCACTGTCTCTTCATTGTCACTAATGTCTCTTGATTGGCGCCACTGTTTCTTGATTGTCACTAATGTCTCTTGATTGGCGCCACTGTCTCTTGACTGTCACTAATGTCTCTTGATTGGCGCCACTGTCTCCTGATTGGCGCCACTTTCTCTTGATTGGCGCCACTGTCTCCTGATTGGCGCCACTGTCTCCTGATTGGCGCCACTGTCTCCTGATTAGCGCCACTGTCTCCTGATTTGCGCCACTGTCTCTTGATTGGCGCCACTGTCTCCTGATTGACGCCACTGTCTCCTGATTGGCGCCACGGTCTCTTGATTAGCGCCACTGTCTCCTGATTTGTGCCACTGTCTCTTGATTGGCGCCACTGTCTCCTGATTGACGCCAATGTCTACTGATTGGCGCAACTGTCTCTTGATTGGCGCCACTGTCTTTTGCTTGGCGCCACGGTCTCCCGATTGGCGCCACTGTCTCTTGATTGGCGCCACTGTCTCCTGATTGGCGCCACTGTCTCGTGATTGGCGCCACAGTCTCTTGATTAGCGCCACTGTCTCCTGATTTGTGCCACTGTCTCTTGATTGGCGCCACTGTCTCCTGATTGACGCCAATGTCTACTGATTGGCGCCACTGTCTTTGCTTGGCGCCACTGTCTTTTGCTTGGCGCCACGGTCTCCCGATTGGCGCCACTGTCTCTTGATTGGCGCCACTGTCTCCTGATTGGCGCCACTGTCTCCTGATTGGCGCCACTGTCTCCTGATTGCCGCCACTGTCTCTGATTGACGCCACTGTCTCCTGATTGGCGCCACTGTCTCCTGATTGCGCCACTGTCTCCTGATTGACGCCACTGTCTCCTGATTGGTGCAACTGTCTATTTGTTGGCGCCATTGTCTTTTGCTTGCGCCACGGTCTCCCGATTCGCGCCACTGTCTCCTGATCGGCGCGCTGTCTCCAAGGCAGCTAAGCTAAAACAGTCAGTCATCAAGCCTCTTTGTGGAACCAGTCACAAACATTCAACATCGCAGCGTTTTTTACTAACATATTTAACAGTTGGAGTTGCTGAGGCAGCTTTCGGCTGCGATGCATGCTCACAGATGATGACTGCCTCCCCGATCTTTGCTTTGCTGGCGGCTTCAACGTCGGGGGGATATAGTACTCGGTGCAGTAGGGCATCTTGCTTGGCACACGTAGTCGAACGAGTCGCTTGGATAACGAACTGTGGTCTTTCTTGGCTCATCGTAAAATGATTCAGACGGAAAGCACCAGCTATGGCAGATCGATTTCCAAATCGAATTGAAGTGAGAGGTGAAATTTCTTCTTATCGGTTGCTGCCT